>CM056049.1:412538179-412690679 GCA_029574335.1 Rana kukunoris
GCTATTTGACCACTAGAGGGAGTGCCATTTCTTTATCCCATTGTGGGTTGGTATTAACCCCCCTGGCGGTATTCCCAAGTCCGGCTCGGGGTAAGATTTCTTTACCAAAGCGGTAACCCCCGAGCCTGACTCGGGGCTGCCTCGCAGAGTCCACAGACAAAATGAACTTACCTTGTCCCTGGATCCTGCGATGCATCCCCGCTTTGTGAGCGGGCGGTGTCCTCGCTCGATTCACACAGTGTCCCTGTGTGCCGCCAATCTCCGTTCCCTGCAACGTTACGGTGCACGAGGGGGCAGTGAATCCAAAATGTAAACATATTACATACAGTATACTGTAATCTTATAGATTACAGTATTGTATGTTTAAAAAAATAAATAAAAAATAAATAAACTTTGTCCCTAGTGGTCTGCCCAGTGACCTAAATGTACTTTTATATAATAAAAACTGTTCTTTCTGCCTGCAAACTGTAGATTGTCCATAACAACCAAAAGTGTCCCTTTATGTCAAAAGTGGTTTTAGAGCAGCTAGAAAACAGCGATAATAAATTCTAATCACTTTGAGAATTGAGCGATGGCGATTTGTGGGGAAATTCGTCATTAAAAAATAAAAGTAATGACAACGACAATTCTGCAACTGAGCAAATTTCAGTGATTTTGATTTGATTACATTAAATAATTTTTATTATAATTACATTATATTTATAGTTCTATTATAATTTATGATTTTGTTTTTCAAACTTTATCATACCCAGGATGTCTACTGGACTCTTGTTCGGACAGATTTAAGTGAGTTATTTTTAAGAATTACAGGCCTACAATGTAAAAGGCCAAATTTAATGGTACCGCTTTCAGCACCTTAAATCTGAAATAATCATACCGCCAGGGAGGTTAAATGAATTGATAAATAGAGGGATCTTTGGTAATTGTTCACTATTATTCACCAGACTGCATGATTACTTCCAACCACCAGAGGGAGCGTCCGATGGCCGTACATTTGTTTTATTTAACCACTTCATTACTGGGCACTTAAACCCCCTTTGTGCCCAGACCAATTTTCAGCGCTGACGCATTTTGAATGACAATTGCACGGTCATGCAACACTTTACCCATTATATTTTTAGCAGTTTTCCCCACAAATAGAGCTTTCGTTTGGTGGTATTTGATCATCTCTGTGATTTTTATGCTATAAACAAAAAAAATATAAAACATTTTGAAAAAAATAAAATTTGTTATAATATCCCAATTTAAATTTTTTTACAAATATTTTTTTCCTCGGTTTAGGCCGATATGTATTCTTCTACATATTTTTGATTGGTTTGCGCAATAGTTATGGCGCCTGCACAATAGGAGATAGATTTAGGATTTATTTTTTACTAATAATGGCGGCGATCTGCGTTTTTTTTTGTCAAGCCTGTGATATTGCAACGGACATATCGGACACTTTTGGGACCATTCACACTTATACAGCGATCGGTGCTATAAAAATGCACCAATTACTGTATAAATGTGACCGGCAGGGAAGGGGTTAACACTAGGGGGTGAGGAAGGGGTTAAATGTATTCCCTGGGTGTGTTCTAACTGTGTGGGGGGAGGGGACTGACTGGGGGGAGGTGACCGATGCTGTGTGCCTATGTACAAGGGACACAGATCGGTCCCCTCTCTCCCTGACAGGAAGCGGAGCTCTGTGTTTACAAAGAGCTCCACGTCCCTGCTGTCACCGCTGATCCTGTGTACCCAGCGGACATCGCGGCCACCAGGCACGCATCGGCTCCTCAGCGACGCGCCGACACAGTGTTTACCCAATGCGTGCCCCCCAGCGGCGCGCGCAGGTAATGCACATAAAAAGGACGTCCAAAGACATCCACCTGGCACTTGAGAGCCGCGCTGTGGACGTCTTGTCTATAGCACGGGTCTCAAGTGGTTAAATAAGTAATTAATTTCTTGGATAGCGACCTTGCAAGTGTTAATATAATGGACTATGTTTTAAAATTCCAAGGTTTTGAGCCCGCGTCATGATACTTCTGGTTGTAATGATGGCGAGGCAGCTTTAAAAGTCACCTCCTACAGTATGGCTCCATACCTATGATTAAGTGGGGTGTTCAGCCACGTAACGCGTAAGGGAGGGAGGAGAGCCATTGGTGACGTCATCCCCGCTCACGGCCGAGAGCGGAGGAGATACTTTGTTTATGTGCCTGTCGTTTTGTCATCCTAAATGTGAGTGATTAATAAAATTCTTTAACATTAATACACTATGGAGCCTATCCTTTTCTTATACCGCTGGGGGCCATCTGTCCATGTTGAGAGGTACTTAGACACCACCAGCGTGGGCATTTAAAGAGACCGATCCGTGGCATATTTGGTGCATTGAAATTGGGAGCTGCTGCCTGTGTGATATATTGGGAGGCTTGATTGCAAGCCAGCTGAGGTGAGAGGCTGGGGAAAACGGGGGCACTTGGAGTGGAGCACCTAACAGTTTGCGGTGGACTATGATCACTTTACACTTCAGGAATTGTTGTGGACATTTTATCCATTTTGCATTGATTGGACCGTTTTTTTTTTTGAGGAGCACATATAAAAAGACTCACATTTGCACTAATTGCATGAAGACTTCTTTATGCATTTTGTTAATTTTTGCAGTTTATCATTCACACTTTATATATTTTGTAGGTTTATTTATTTTCAAGTTTTAGGATTATCTGCGCACTGTTATTTCACTTTATTGTGGTTATTAGATGCACTTAATATAGTGTTGTGTTAATTCACTGGATTTATGCCACATAGCACATTACTAATTTTAGCAAGCGCCTCAACACCCCTTATTTATTCATATTGTTCCAATAGGTGATCACAGCAATTTGTGCTCTGTTGAAGCCCTCGCTCACCAGATTTTCACCCCCATTTGGGGTATGGCCACCAGACAATGATATCAGCAATGTGAACTTTGGTCTTCAAAATCATATCCAAAATGGCCCATCTCTGCCAAACTTAAATGCTCATTGCGCGGGAAAATACAAACATATCTTACTCGGTCCCTCAATACCTTGCTTTGAACAGCCATTAAAGCCAGCGACTGTAAAGCAGGATGCAGTATTAGACCTTGAGACAGAAGGTCCTCCTGCATTGGCAGCCTCCAATGTGCATCCGCCACCAGGTGCACGAGATCGGCGTACCAAGGACGCCGAGGCCAATCTGCGAATAGAATCATCGGGAACCCCTCAGCCTCCACTTTGCGGAGCAGCCGAGGAAGCAACTTAAATGGGGGAAGGCATAAATTAGCCCATACTGACCCTACAAGGCCACCAACGTGTCTGCCCATGGATCTCATCCCTGGCCACGAACCTCGACACCTTGCGGTTGAGACGAGAGGCCAGGAGACCCACGTCCCGTGTGCTCCACCTCCTGCAAAGGAGTTGAAACCCCTCCGGAATGACACTTCCCCCTGGTCCAGCATCTGGCGACTCAGGTTGTCTACCTGCCAGTTTTCTACGCCTGAAATGTAGACGGCCGACACATTTCTTTCCGCCCACCTTAGGATGCGAGCGACCTGACGCTGCAGCCGATCTTCATGTTCCCCCTGATGGTCGACATAAGCCACCGCCATGGTGCTGTCCGGCTGAAATAATGATTGGGCGACCTTGCAACCTCCTCGACCACAAAGAGGCATAGCCTGATCACCCGAAGTTCCAGGCTATTCAATCGGCAGACAAGATTCAACTGGACCCCCCAGACGCCCCCCAAACCGCGAGGCTGGCGTCCTGAATCAGACGATCTAGAGACAATGGAGATTTGTTCCACTTGGTCAGGATCTCCCTCTGCAATACACGAGTGTGGAACTGGGCATTCGGTACCGCCTCAAAGGAGGCTACCATCAGGCCCAGGACTTGCATGCAAAAAACGGAGAGATGACCATTTGCGGGATGCCAACACCTTCACTGCAGACTAAAGAGTGGGGAAGACTTTCGCTTCTGAGGAGTCCAGAATCAACCCTAGGTATTCTAAACGCCGAGTCGGTACCAGCACCGACTTCTAAATGTTTAACACCTACCCAAATTCTTGGAGGGTCTGGCTGGCTATAGACACATCCACCTCTAATTCTGAGCCAGAAGCTGCTCTTAGAAGGTCGTCTAAGTAGCCGACGATGGCAATGCCTTGCTGTCTTCTCAGCAAAGCTAGGATCGGTGCGAGCACCTTGGTGAAAGCTTGTGGTGCCGATGCTAGTCTGAAAGGAAGGGCCACAAACTGATAGTGGTCCTCCCCTATCGCAAAGCGCAGAAACCTCTGGTGACTTGCGCAAATTGGCACATGCAAGCAAGCGTCCTTGATGTCTAAGGGCGCCAGAAAGTCCCCCAGATGGAGCACAGCTACCACCGAGTGAATGGATTCCATGCGTTACTTCCTCACTTTCACAAAGGCATTTAGAACTTTGAGGTCCAAGATTGGACAGACCCCATCCTTTGGGACCACAAACGGATTCGAATAAAATCCCTGAAATCTCTCGTCCTGCGGAACAGGTAAAATTACCCCGCAACTTGGCAAGATCTGCACTGCCCTAGCAGGGCAGACCGACGAGCCGGAAGGAGAGGGAGGACTTGAGGGAAAGAATCTGTTCGGTGGATAGAAAATAAACTTATACCCCGAAGAGACCACCTCGCAGACCCACTGGTCGGAGAGCAGGAAGATACAGCACCGAATTGTGAACCTGCAAAGCTGAAGAAGGGACTGGATGACGGGGATATGTTATACTCCGTCACACTGTCCCCCAGTCATGAGTCGGGCGGGGGTAAGGCTTCATGCATTAATGGGTTTGGGTGCCGGCTTGTTTGGCTTACGCACCCAGGGATGTTTCTGTCCCCCAGTTGGTCCCTCATCGGCCTGGGAGGGTTTACTGGCGGGCCCCGACTGATGGAATTACCGCTTCTGAGTGAGGAAAGAAGGACCCAGGTATGGCTCAGCTCATTTCCCTTGGTGGACTGAGATAGGAGAGTGCCCTTACCCCCAATGACATCCATGACAATGTCATCCAGCAAGGTACCAAAAAGCCTCCTACCCTTAAAGGGTAAATTAGTTAAGGCTTTTTTGGATGCTTGGTCAGCAGACCAGCATTTCAGCCAAATCAGGCGGCGCAAAAGCACCGCCGAAACAGAAGCTCTGGATATGAAGGGTGCTGCATCCAGTGTAGCATCACAGACATATACAAGGCTCTGTACGAACTGGTCAGCCAGTCTAAAATTCGGGAGGGAGTTGGTGCTCCTCCACAGTCTGGTGCAAAACCTTTGCCCATTCAGTGGGTGTCTGAGACACCAGGGTTGCAGCCACAATGCAGACCCCCCCCCCCCCCCCCCAACATGGTAAACATGAAGTGGGTCAGTGCCTCGGACCTCCGATCAGTATGGTCCTTGAAGGCAGGGGTCCCTTCTATAGGGAGAGTGGTCACCTTATTTAATCGGGCAACCTGGGGGTCCACTACCAGAGGAGAATCCCATTTTTTCAAGAGGCTCTCCTCAAAGGGGTACCGAACCGCCAGGCGCTGAGGAAGTACAAAGGACTTCTGTGGCTTTTCCCATTTCTTATCAATAAATTTGCCAAAGAAGGGCCCCATGAGGAAGAACATTCACAGAACGGTCCGATTTGTGAGACCCAAAAAAGACAGAGCCCTCAGATGCCTTAGCTGCACTATCCAGCTTAAGGGCGTCCCTCACATAACTGATAAGCGCACTGACAAGTGCCCTGTCATATACTGACCCAAGTAAGGAGTTTTCCTCACAAGGAAGGTCCTGGTCTACATCTTCAGATAACACAGAATCGGGGACCTAAGCCGCAGCCAGGTCCTGGTCTGAGTCAGAGCATTTCCCCAGGGGATGGTGGGGGAGGGGGGCGCTTTTTACCCCCCCCCCCCTCACGCGCACACGCCGCTTCCAACAAATGTTTCCAGGACTGCCGACAAAGTGTCTATGGGAACTGCAGGTGCAGGAGCACCAGCTGCCACCTATGGCATGTTTGGGGAAGAACCAGATACTGACTCAATCCAGCTCTCAGGGACCTATTCAGACCTGAATAAAAGCCCACCCTCCTGCTGCGCTGCCCGGGGGTTACCCAGGGGACTCAGAAGACAGCAACAGGCCAAAACCACATCCAAAATGGCTGCTGGACACCTCAGAGAGAGCAGGGCACAGCCACAGTAAAATGGCCTGACCGCAATAGCAAGCTGCGCCAGAGCGTAACCAAAACAAAATGCCCATCGATGCGATTTCCTAATGTAAACTAGCAGACTACTAAAAAATGGCAGCGAAACACCGCAACGTGGATGAAAAGGCCTAAAAAAAGCGCAGGCTTAGACACCCCACAGTCCCGTAGTGAGAAAAGAAGCCCCCCACATGTCCGCCTACCAGCAGCAATAGCACTGCAGTAGAGGGAAACATGACAGAGCAGGAAAGAGGATAGGAGGACCCCCTAACCCCAGGAATGCCCAGCCGTACCGACCCGCCGAGGCGGGAAGAACTGTACTTACCCGTCCATGCGAGGAGCCGCTGACGCATTCCTGACAGGCATACAACCACGTTGGAGTAGCTGTCCGGTCCACTGTGAGTGAGACAACACCAAAGCCCAGTCATATGTGGACCCTGGAGCAAAAGCTCACCGGCCACCCCAGGAGTCGTGGGGTATGTCGTCACAGACCTAGCCCTTATCAATAGTGTGCTCATGCCGCTGGCCAGACTGAGGAGACTACAAGGATCTATATATCCAGACCGTCTCTCAGCCGACAGTTGATAGAAGATTCTCAAAGAAATAAAATAACAATTTCCTCAGGGAGCTGGGCCAAAGGGAGCCATACATCCTTCTTTACTAGGCAGAAAAAAATGAGGCTGCAGGAAGGAGGGTTATGTTCGGAGGGACCACCCCCTGGGCAGGGCCGTTTAACTCTGTTAAAGCAACATGTATTTAAAGTGGTGTTCCGGCCACAATTTCACTTTTTAAATATAAATATGCACGACACAGCATCGGCCCCAGGACACCGCATCGGCCCCAGGACACAGCATCACACCGCATCAGCCCCAGGACACAGCATCACACCGCATCAGCCCCAGGACACAGCATCACACCGCATCAGCCCCAGGACACAGCATCACACCGCATCAGCCCCAGGACACAGCATCACACCGCATCAGCCCCAGGACACAGCATCACACCGCATCAGCCCCAGGACACAGCATCACACCGCATCAGCCCCAGGACACAGCATCACACCGCATCAGCCCCAGGACACAGCATCACACCGCATCAGCCCTTAATGCGGCGTGCCGGGAGGCGATGCGGTGTGCAGCACACCGCATCGGCTCAGCACATGGATGATTAAATGCGCAGATCGGAGTTGAGCGGGGGGTGGCCACGGATCAGAGTTGTTGGGGGGGGTTGCCGCAAATCGTGGGGGGCGCGAATAGCGGGGGGGATGGCGCGAGTCGCGGGGGACCACGAGTCACGGGGGGGCGGGAATATCGGGGGAGGAGTGCCGTGAATCGCGGCACCCCCCCCCCAACGATCCGTTCAACCTCCTTGTCAATTATTGTGACAGTTTTCATTTATTAGAAAGAAGGACAAAACTGCACCTGTATTGTCCAAGTGTCACGATTCTTCCAGACTGGGGAGGCACAGACTCCTGGGAAGTTACACCCACTACATTCCCAGGAGTCTGTGCAGTGTATGTCACAAAACTTTAGCACCGCGGTATAGGAAGTGGGAAGTTTTACAAATCTGCCTAGCAACAAGGGTTTTAAGGCATGTAAAAAAAAAAAAAAAAAGATTCTTAAAGGAATAATGATTTTTTTTTTAGAACTACTGATGTAAAGTCAAATTTGAGGGTGGAACTCCGCTTTAAATATCCAACATGTTTCTGCTTAGTCCTCTCCTGTGAACAGGAACATAACCCACTTGTCAAGACTTGAGAAGGCTGTGTCTGTCCATGGACGATAAGAGAAATAGCAGTACAGCTTCAGTGTAGGAGAACTGCAGCACTGCTAGTCACAGTGCTGGAAGTATAGTGAAAACGACACTATGCAGCATGAATGAAATTGTAAAATTATAAAAACTTTGAAAGCAAAACTTCCATTTTTTTGTTTACACAGCAAATTTTAAGAAAAAAAGGTTTCCCTGTTAAAAACTTTAAAACATCAGAAATTCTTAAAGTATTTTATTTTATACAGAATGATTTATACTTTAACCACTTGTCATCTGCCCACCGTCAAATGACGGCGGGCAGACGACTGCATTATCCTGACATCACGTCATATGACGTGATGTCCCTTTAAAGCCGCGGGCGGGCGCGTCGCCGGCGGCGCGCGCACCCGCCGCTCTGCGGGGATCCCGTGCGAGTGCCCGGCGGCAACGATCGCCGCCGGGCACACGCGATTGCTCAGTAACTGAGCTGGGACGTGCAGCTCTGTATGTAAACACAGAGCTGCACGTCCCTGTCAGGGAGAGAGGAGATCGATTGTGTCCCGTGTCCCTTGTACATAGGGACACAATCGGTCACCTCCCCCAGTCACCCCCCCTCCCCCCACAGTTAGAACACTCATAGGACACACATTTAACCCCTTCCCCGCCCCCTAGTGGTTAACCCCTTCACTGCCAGTCACATTTATACAGTAATCAATGCATATTTATAGCATTGTTCACTGTATAAATGTAAATGGTCCCAAAAATGTCAGAAAAGTGTCCGAAATGTCCGCCATAACGTCGCAGTCCCAATAAAAAAAAAAAAAAAAAAAAAAATCGCAGATCGCCGCCATTAATAGTAAAAAAAAAAATAAAAAAAAAAAAAAATGCCATAAACTATCCCCTATTTTGTAAACGCTATACATTTTGCGCAAACCAATCGATAAACGCTTATTGCATTTTTTTTTTTTTTTACCAAAAATATGTAGAAGAATACGTATCGGCCTAAATTGAGGGGAAATTTTTTTTTTATATATGTTTTTTGGGTCATTTATTATAGCAAAAAGGAAAAAATATTGCATTTTTTTAAAAATTGACGCTCTATTTTTGTTTATAGCGCAAAAAATAAAAACCGCAGAGGTGATCAAATACCACCAAAAGAAAGCTCTATTTGTGGGAAAAAAAGGACGCCAATTTTGTTTGGGAGCCACGTCGCACGACCGCGCAATTGTCAGTTAAAGCAACGCAGTGCCGGAAGCTTATATTTTGTCTGGGCAGGAAGGGGGTGTAGGTGCACAGTAGGTAAGTGGTTAAAAAAATATATATATTATCCTACATTTTGGATACAACAGTGGTTGGTGGAGATTTACAATTTTTTGTCAAAATGCACAAAATGCACACCAAAGACTTACCTCTAGCTGTTCTGGGAGAACTTCTGCAATCCTCTTTATCAAGTTGCAAGTTGGCTTGTTTGAGCATAACAAGATTAGCTGAAATTCCCGGTTGCCCCGCAAAATAAGACCTTTCGATAGGATACCAACACGTTTAACACCCCTCAAGAGACAGGCATCACCAGATTTACTGTGAATATATGCATATAAACAAACCATTACATCCAAATAAAAACGTAAGCAGTAAAGAAAAATATATCAATATTTATGGTCAATGAATCATTAAGTGCATGGACCCACATATAGTTTTAAGATGCACATGCACATTATCTGCAAGTGCCTAAAATCAAACATCAGAAATTCAGCGTAACATTCTAAAAAGAAATGTACTTTGAGTGAAATCTTTTTAACCACTTAAGGACCGCCTCCTGCACATATACGTTGGCAGAATGGCACAAGCATGTACAGGTACATCCTCTAAGTGCCCAGCCGTGGGTCGCGGGCCCGTGACCCGGTCCGAAGCTCCATGACCGCGGGACCCAAACGCCGCTGGAGTCCCGTGATCGGTCCCCGGAGCTGAATAACGGAGAGAGCTGTGTGTAAACACAGCTTCCCCGTTCTTCACTGTGGCGCCGTCATTGATCGTGTGTTCCCTAATATAGGGAAACACAATCAATGACGTCACACCTACAGCCACATCCCCCTACAGTTAGAAACACAGATGAGGTCACACTTAACCCCTCCAGCGCCCTCTTGTGGTTAACTTCCAAACTGCAATTGCCATTTTCACAGTAAACAATGCATTTTTAAATGCATTTTTTGCTGTGAAAATGACAATGGTCCCAAAAAAGTGTCAAAATTGTCCACCATAATGTTGGTCACGGAAAAAAAAAAAAAACGCTGATCGCCGCCATTAGTAGTAAAAAAAGAAAATGAATTAAAATGCAATAAAACTATCCCCTATTTTGTAAACGCTATAAATTTGGCGCAAACCAAATCGATAAACGCTTATTGCGATTTATTTTTCCAAAAATAGGTAGACAAATACGTATCGTCCTAAACCGAGGAAGACATTTTCTTTATATATGTTTTTGGAGGATATTTATTATAGCAAAAAGTAAAAAATATTTTTTTTTCAAAATTGTTGCTCTATTTTTTTTTATAGCGCAAAAAATAAAAACCGCAGAGGTGATCAAATACCACCAAAAGAAAGCTCTATTTGTAAGAAAAAAAAAAAAAAGGACGCCAATTTTGTTTGGGAGCCACGTTGCACGACCGCGCAATTGTCAGTTAAAGTGACACAGTGTGCGAACCGCAAAAACTGGCCAGGTCCTTTACCTGCCTAAAGGTCTGGGTCTTAAGTGGTTAAACTTAATTTCTCCAGTGACCTGAGGTTTACCTACAGTGGGGGCTCTGGAAACTATATAAATGTAACTAGGCCTTAAGATATCATTTGTTGTCTTTCAGAAAAGTTTTAAAGGGGCCCATTGAGTCTTAGAGGGTGCAACAGATAATGGTAGGGGGATATACTATACAAAAAGACGACGTGTGAAGTTCACAATTTTGTATAGTGTGGAGCCATATACAGTATACAGTACAATGTACAGGATGGAGCAGATGCATGTAAAGTACAGTGTATAGAGTAGCATAAAAGCTGATCTATGTACAGATAGTTCTTGAACTTGACTTCGTATCAACTTCTTGCAATCTCATGTACAACAGAGCCAGAATAGAAGAGGGCAAAGCAGCAGAGTGAATTCATTGTGCTTCAGTGTTTTTGCGTTAACAATAAAACCCCACACACACTAATAGATTTCCTGGAGACCTTTGTCTTCAGATTTACCAAAACGATGTAAGGACCTGTGAAAAATAAGTGTAGCGCCAAAAAAAGGAAATTCCACTTATGAAGTGAAAAAAGAGAGAGGGACAGGAATAATAATCGTTAGTCTCACTTGTGATAAGAGTGACCCTTAAGTGATAATAGAAAGGGAATGCTATATGTGTGAATGTGGCTATGATCTGCTTTAACATAGACATGAACACAAAAAAAAACCAAAATAACACAGAAAACAAAACTTTTGCAAGTGATGATGAAACATGTGCTATCAAATTGGTGAAAAACAAGAGTATCCACCATAAAGGAAAAAAATGTGAATCTGTAATAAAAATCACAGTGACACTTCTAGAGCTATGACACTTCTAGGGCAATGTGCATCAATAGGTGAACCAAGGAGTGATATAAATCTGTAATAAAAATCACAGTGACATTTCTAGAACAATGTGCATATCTAAATGAACAAGGGAATGATGAACAAAATAAAATAAGAATAAAATGGTATGATCAGACACCACAAATAAAAAAAGTTCATGTGCTTAAACAGAATCCCCACCGGGTTTAAACCCTGGATCCTACAAAGGAGTCTCAAGATTGCAAAGGTGAGTCCACCCACTTTCTGAAACTTAAGCGTGAAAAAAACTTTTCTTCACACGGTAGATGTACACCGATTCCAGCACTCCAGAAGTTGTTACCCGATAGTGTGGTATTGTGAAAATAATAGGGTACTCTTAGTCCACAGAATCCGGTAAGAGTACCCTATTATTTTCACAATACCACACTATCGGGTAACAACTTCTGGAGTGCTGGAATCGGTGTACATCTACCGTGTGAAGAAAAGTTTTTTTCACGCTTAAGTTTCAGAAAGTGGGTGGACTCACCTTTGCAATCTTGAGACTCCTTTGTAGGATCCAGGGTTTAAACCCGGTGGGGATTCTGTTTAAGCACATGAACTTTTTTTATTTGTGGTGTCTGATCATACCATTTTATTCTTATTTTATTTTGTTCATCATTCCCTTGTTCATTTAGATATGCACATTGTTCTAGAAATGTCACTGATTTTTATTACAGATTTATATCACTCCTTGGTTCACCTATTGATGCACATTGCCCTAGAAGTGTCATAGCTCTAGAAGTGTCACTGTGATTTTTATTACAGATTCACATTTTTTTCCTTTATGGTGGATACTCTTGTTTTTCACCAATTTGATAGCACATGTTTCATCATCACTTGCAAAAGTTTTGTTTTCTGTGTTATTTTGGGTTTTTTTTGTGTTCATGTCTATGTTAAAGCAGATCATAGCCACATTCACACATATAGCATTCCCTTTCTATTATCACTTAAGGGTCACTCTTATCACAAGTGAGACTAAGGATTATTATTCCTGTCCCTCTCTCTTTTTTCACTTCATAAGTGGAATTTCCTTTTTTTGGCGCTACACTTATTTTTCACACATTCTTACAACTTTCTTTGTTGTGTTGGCTGCCTGACCATTCACTTAGAGGTTTGCGCATTACTTTATACACACGATGTAAGGACCTGCCTGATTGCATACAAATTGAAACTCTTAAGGTTTAATCTCATATTATATGGTTTTGGTAAATCTGAAGACAAAAATCTGCAGAAAATCTAATAGTGCATATAGGGTCCAAGTCTGCTGATCAGAAGAGGGCAGAGTGATGAGCTTGCCAATGTGCTACCAATCCTTTTATTGCCCAGTCGCAGGCTGGCGGGAGAGAAGACCCATTACCGGGGTCGGCAACCCATTGATAGCGGGCTACCAGTCGGCCCCAGGTAGACCGTAAACAAGTCATCGCCGCCAAACCAAACCCCGCACACTCCCAATCCCTGCATTCTGAGCGCAACGCACTCCCAATCCCTGCATTCTGAGCGCAACGCACTCCCAATCCCTGCATTCTGAGCGCAACGCACTCCCTGCACTTTATTTTGTGTCACTGTGGTTACAATCTACATTTGGGGTCAACAACGTATCACCCACAGTAGGATCACAAAGGTCTTGAACAAACACATGGAACATGCCTTTCTGGCACTGCATTCTGGTGTAAACCGGCCCCAACAACAGGACACCGTGCCCCATGATTTTTGACTTCATCAGTATTGTTAAAGCAGATCTCCATCTCCCTAAAGTTGCCTACCCCTGCCATAGCTGGTTCAAATCTCGGCTGATTTAACAGGAACCGGTCAAGATTTGAATCATGTGTGGGCAGGCTAAATGTACCAATTTTTTTTTATTTTTAATCAAATATTTTTTTTATTGAAAAATAAAACAGTTATTTTCCTTTTTATACATAGACATAAAAAAGAAAAAAAAAAACAAGACTGTGCGTTCTCCCTCCCCCCCCCCCCCCCCCCCGAATAAGGCACATTGGCCCACATTCACAGAAAGTGGGCGAACATTTACACCGGCGTAGCGCACACAGTATGCTACGCCGGCGCAGCTCGGAGAAGCAAGCACTGCATTCAGCAAGCCATTGCTCACCAAGATACACCAGCGTAGCGTATTTTCAAAGGCGCAGGCCAACGCAAGTGGAAGTGGGCGTGACCCCCATGTAAATGATAGTCCGAGCATGCTGCAGTGTTTTACGCCCGATGTATAACTAACTGCACATGCGCCGTGACCGCAATAAAACTGTACCCTTATGCGCATGCTCACAACTACGCCGGCACAACTGCCTAAGCTACGCCGGATCACCATGTATGCCGTAAACGCAATGTACGCCCAATTCGCCATCCTGTGTTCTGTGGGGCAGACCTTTGCATGTCTGTTGCCGGGTTGCGCCTCATCTATGGGGAATAACTTTACGCCGGACGTACAATTTACGCGCAGTATGCGTCGGGCACATGTACGTTCGTGGATCGCCGTATTTCCCTCATTTTCATATTTGAATGCCTAATTAAAAGGAGCAGCAACATGTGTCCAGATGAAAAGTACGCCCACGCTATGCCGGGGTAAGTAGGCTACATCGGCGTAGGGTGGCCAGTTTTTAGGCGTATGTTGGTTTGTGGGTCCGGCGCACAGCCGGCGCAAGTGCTTTGTGAATCTGGGCCATTGAGTTTTTACTTTATACAAAGGTTACCAATATACATTCTCTCCTCCCCCAACCCATCTCTTCCATTCCACACCACTCTCTCCCCTTCACTCCCCACACCTCCATTACTTTAAACCTAAAGCTCCTCTGCCTCCAACCAACGTTTCGATAAACTCTTAAAGGGGTTGTTTTTCATTTTCACTTCTAAATGTTTTTTTGTTTGTCTGCTCACTTCCTGTTCCTCCTCAATAAGCGGTTCTAAATGACTTTCCACTGCTCAGATGATGGTGGAGAGCTTAATGAGGAGAAACAGGAAGTGAGAAATTTAAACTAAAAAAAAACATTTAGTATGGAAATGGAAGGAAAGAGTAAGTGAACCAACAATGCACTAGCTTAAAGGAACCTATTTAGAAAATAAAAGACCAACCTTTACAACCCCTTTAAACTTCTTACTATTCCCCTTTTATTGTATATGAATTCCTGTTTTCCAACTATCACTTTCACCCATTCTACCACCGTTGGGGGATCTTTGGTTTGCCACCTCTGATCAGTTTCCTCCCCTGGAACAGGCATCTAATTTTTGCTATCTGTGTCTCTCTAGACATACCACTTCCCTCTAAGCCCCAGTATGCAGGTTCTGGTCACTAGGTCTAGAGGTGTCCCAAATGCACAGCCTATTTTCTCCATGATCGCCTTCCAATACCTGTATAGCTTGGGGCACCTCCAGACCATGCGCATCAGATCTCCCTTCCTGTCTCCGCACCTTTGACATTTTGCATCCGGCCTTCTCCCAAATAACTTCAGGGGTGTGTAGTATGACCTACGTATCAGGTAGGTGGGACACTGTCTGAAGGCGACAGTGAGATCTTGGGCCCTAATGCCAATCAGCAAATCCACCATATCCCAACATGGCCTTAACAGTTTCCCAGCACTTTACCATTAGTTGAACTGTAGGACATTTCGAGCTAAAGGAATCCACCTCAACAGCCTCGCTTACTGCATCATGGCTGGTGTCATTCAACAAGATACCACCTCTCATATGCTGCATTTGTGCAGCCAAAAAATATCTTGAATTTGGTACTGCTAGACCCCCCTCCTCCCTTGGCAGCTGCAGCGTCCGCAAGCGGATTCTTGCTACTCCATTTTTCCAAATCAGTTCCCTGAATACAGTGTCCAAATTTTTAACATAGCAAGGGATCCAAGAAGGTATATAGCAGGAAATGTAGTTCCCCTCATGACAAAACAGACAGAAATGTTGGATATGGAGTCGGCTTCCCCTCTCGGTAGCAGGAAGCTGTTGGGGCAGGGGTTCAGCAAGTGGGTCTAGAGGCAGGCACACAATTTTTTTTTCCCCAGTTGATTACCAACCCAGAAAATTGTCCGATCTCTTTAATTATACCCATTACAGCCGTTAAAGAGGTCCAAGTATCCCCTAGAAACAATAATACGTTGTCTGCATACATAGCGACCTTCTCTTCTCCTATTGCTCTTTTAAATCCCTGCACCTTTGTGGATTCTCTGCGAGGGCGAAGAGCAGGGGGGACAAAGGGCACCCCTGCCTCATCCCCCCTCGCCAACAGGAACCAGTCCGAACACTGTTTATCCTTACTTTGGCCCTAGGTCCCTCCTATTAGTTTTGTTTTTGGGTATTCTTATGCCAAGCTCTCTGCTTACATTTTAACTATAGGCTTTGGCGCTTCTCCCATTGAGGTTTGCGAGACTTCCTGCTAGAGTAGTGTTGATTGCACTTTTTTAGATTTAATAGTAGCCAATATGGCTCGGTGTGAACTTGGTCCCCTTGTTCGGGTCAATGTTTTTAATAAACTTCCTGATCCATTGAGAAACCTTCCTGCATCCCCCTAACAGGGGGGGTCTTTTAAAATGCAGGTCGACAATGGCTAATGCTAGCTGCATTTCAACTAATATTGCAGGCTTTAATTTGGATGAGGATCTGCATTTTCTGTGTCTCACAAGACTTGGCTTCAAGATTTTAAAGCCCCCATCTTGAACGAGCTGGTCCCTCCCCAATATAAAAATGTTCAATGTAACCGCCCAACTGGCATGGGGGGGGGGTTTGGGGTCAGCCGTGATTTTTTTAAAAATTTTTAGCATCAGTTTCAGAGAATTTTAATAGCATTTACCAAATTTTGTCTTTTTTCAAGTAGCTAGCAAGCTCACTTATAAGTATGCTATACATTTGGTGCCCCCCTCGTTAAAACTTGATTTTGTTTTTGAATTTCTCAGTCTAGCCTCACAGATGTCCATTGTGTTTTTTTTTTTTTTTTTTTACTCAAAGGTTTTATTGAACCAAAATAGCAATACAAGCGGTGAGCTCCAGAGCAGCAACATATCATCAGGACAGTGTGGCGCAGCACACCCAAGTCCAGGAAAAACAGGTAAGATCATGGTAAAACTTTACATGAAAATGTTCACCCCCCCAGCATTCAGTAGGCAGTGGCTCGAACCTCAGTCTCCACTCCCCTGCGCCAAGATGTAGCGCATCCCACGTTTGGTATCCTGTGGTGCAGTATAGCCCAGGGGTCCTTACCCACCCCACCACCTTAGAAAAGAAGATCGTACACCAATTCTAATGGGGCCAAACCTGGGACATCCAGCCAAGGGGCCCATACTTTTTCAGAGTCAGTGTCTTTTCAGTGCCTCAATATCAGACGGGCCTGAAATAGGGCTCTACCAATAGCTTGCCTAGAACTACTCTCCACCTCCAAGTTATCACATATTCCTAACAGGCAGGTTTTGGGATCCAGTGTTATCTGAGCCTGAAAGGCCCCGTTCAGGGTATCTATGACCTTCGTCCAATAGAGGTGCAGTTTCGGGCATCTCCACAGTAGGTGGACAAGATCACCATGATCTCTACAGCATCGAACACAGGTGGGGTCTACTCCCAGCCCTATTCGCGCCAGCTTAGCCGGTGTGTAGTGTACTCTAAAAAGGATGTAGAGTTGCGACAGCCTGTGTGCTACGTTCAGGGAGCACCCGGGAACTGCCTGCAGTGTCTCCTCCCATTGTCCCTCCTCAAATGCTCCCACATCCTGTTCCCACCGAGTCCTCGCCCTCAAAGGTGTATCTGGTATGAGGAGATTCTGAGGCATAGCATAACAGCTTGATATAAAGCCTTTGTACGTGTCTATCTTGAATATGTAGTTGAAGATAGACGCCGGGTCCAAGGACCAGATGTCTGCCTCCCTCTGAGCATCCACTGCATGCTTAAGTTGAAGGTAATAAAAATACATAGAGGACGGCAGTCGGAAGTCTGCCCTGAGCTCCTGGAAGGGCCTAAGTCTGCCCCCCCCAATTATGTGGGTCATAAGGGATATGCCATAGTGTTTCCACTTAGGGCCATAAGGTAGTTTAGCCAGTTCCCTATAGTACCGATTGCCCCAAATAGGACTGAATTTAGTGAATCCGGTCACCCCCTGTAGCATCCTAACCTTGTTCAATGTCTTCTGCATGAGTGCATACGTGGGGAAAAGTTTGTTGGACTTAGTGTATCGTAGGGCCTCTAGTCCCTCGGCCACCTCCCCCCCAGTGGTAAAGCTGAGCAGCCGGACCGAAGAGTCCTGCAAATTCAGCTCCCGGTCCCGACCAGGACCCACGAGTCTTGCAATGTGTTGCATTTGGGAGGCCAGGTAGTAGAGCCATGGATTGGGCAATGCCAAACCACCAGCGTCTTTCGGTCGTTGGAGTTGTTCCAGCTTAACTCTAGGGGGCCTGGCTCATATGAGCGATCGGAAGACAGTTGATAATCCTAAACTTTTTAGAGGGATGACCATCGGAGAGTTGTGGAGGACTTGTATAGTAACTGTGGCATAAGGATCATCTTTATCAAGTTTACTCTTCCTACAGGGGACAGTTTGAGCCTACTCCACACCTTGACCCGGTCACGGCATCGATTAATCAGGGGGGTGAGGTTGAGACTGACATAGTCCAACAAGCAGGCGGAAACCTGGATACTGAGGTATCGAAATGACCCAGAGACAGGAATGTCTTGTAAGGTCACTGGGGACAGGGAGGGGTTACAATCCAGTAATAGGAGGGAGGACTTCGTCCATTGTGTTTAAAGGCTCCTGCATCTTGGGCGATCTGAACTTCTGGGCAGAGGATCTAAGCGATTCCCCCACTCAATCCCTTATCCAAGAACAGTTGCTTTTGGGGTATAGGCAACATGTGACAGAGGCTACCCACACTGCTGTCATGTGCTGGATTGGCTCCTGTTCAGTGGATTGTCTGCAACCTGTGCGCTACCTGGGGAGTTGACCTGGTCGGATCACATGTTTATTTCCTTTAGCCTGGCCCTACTGGAAGGGAAACCTCCACATATCCCAGATCGCTCGGGCCCCAAGGTTTTCCCAAGAAATCCATCAAAAGTCTGCCCAGACAGATTTGGAAACCTTGTGGCTAAGGGTATTAACCAGCCAATCTTTTTCGAGCTGGGCGACCCGGTAGAGAAGCGGAGTATTTTTCAGGAAATCTGTTGAAGTGGCCCTTGATGTGGTAGCACCCGGTAGCATGAGATCTAATCCCCGTCCTCTGGGTAAGAGCCAAAAGACCTACTTCCGGGAGCGAATCAGGAAGGCAGCCAACAGCACGGCCAAACTTTTTAAGATCTCTTCGGAGTTAACCCATCCTGAAGCTACCAGCTCTCCTTCCAAGGAGTCACAGGACTGGTGCCAAGAGTTCGCCGAATTCTTTGTCTCGAAGGTTAAGAACATTGGAGACAACATTCCCAGGCCGGAGACTGCGCAAGAGGACACCGGCCACACAGTGATGGCCCTGGATTGACCAGTTTCCAACCGGTTACAGTTACACCAGTGGTTGAGGTAATTGCCCCTTTGAAACCATCTCCCTCTCCATTAGATGCATGTCCTGCCGGGCTGGTTAAAAAATCTGCTGCCCTTTTGGCCCCCTTTATTAAGGAGATAATCAACTGCTGCTACAAAACAGGTATCGTCCCAGGCATTCTGAAGCGGGCTGTGGTCTTGGCCTTGCTGAAGAAACCAACCTTGGACCTGGACACATTGGGTAACTACATGCCGATTTCCATCTTGCCTTTGGTAGCAAAGTTGATGGAGCGCCTGGCAGTTAAAACAGCAACAGGCTTACCGTGAGTCTTTCCATCTTTTGGACGAATTCCAGACCATATTTCGACCTGGACATGGAACAGACGAGCCTCATCTGTGTTTATGATAATGTCCATCACAGCTTGGACAGGGGGGACTCGGTAGCTCTAGTTCTCTTGAATCTCTCGGCCGCGTTTTGATACCATAAGTCATGGAATCTTACTGGAGCGGACGAGATCCGTTTTGGGTATTTAGAGGGTAGATTTCAGGCAGTCAAGACTGGCCCCTTTTATTCCAAGTACACTGCCCTGGACTGTGGAGTGCCACAGGGCTTTGCCTTGTCACCCCTGTTTAATTTTGACGACACACAAGTCAAAATCCCAGGAACCAGACGGCTTGCCACACTTGTTCAGGAAGTGGATGTCTGATTTGAAACAGGAAAAAAACAGAGGTGATCAACTTGACTGGACACCCCCCCCCCCCCCCAGATATCCCCCTTGGCCTCCCTATTTGGTCCTGCTCCGGAGGTGGCCACCCAATTCTGTGATCTGAGAATCATCCTAGATTCAGGTTTAACCCTGGCCCTGGCCAGTGCTGTCACTGGCAGCTAAAACACCTGAGGGGCCGTTTAAATATCTGGATATCTCGGGGCTTTGCCTACTGCAACTCACTAGGATTGCCAAAGATGCTAGGACAGCAGAAGCTTCAACTTATTCAAAATGATGTGGCAAGGTTTAATTAATGGATGTCCCATTAAGGGATCATATCACCTGTCCTCTGCTCCTTGCATTGGCTGCCGGTCCACTATTGCACCTTATTTAAGGCAGGATGCATCAGGTTTAAGATTATGAGAGGCCTGGCCCCTAGCCATCTCTGCTCTCGTTTTCATAAACAAGCTCTTGTCAGATCACGCAGATCTACCGGCAGAGATCTCCTCTACGGTGCATAAGAAAATCCGGCGTGGTGGTCGGGCCTTCTATCAGGGTGCCGTTTTATGACATAGCCTCTGTCGAGCTCCAGGAGGCCCCTACTATCCCGGTCTTCCGCGGATTACTGAAGACTTGGCTTTTCACGCAAGCCTTTCCTGTGTAGTCTCTCTCGTTTTCACACTGTGCTGCTTTCGGTTCCTGGGTCCGCTTTTCCCGGGACCTCTGCTATGCGTGTCTGGACCCTACGGGGTAAGACCGTGCTATATTAAGATATCTCAACTCAAATAACATTTTTATCCATTGGACAAAGTTAGGGCCGAATTGGAATTCTGCCAATACCTTCCACAGATGGTGCCATTCAAGGCTATCGAAGGCCTTGGCAGCATCCAGTGATAAAATTGCCCTTGACCCCTCTTTTTTCCATTGGCAACTGAATATTTAAATATGCTCGTCTTATGTTCACACTTGCGGATCTATCTGGTATAAAACCGGTTTGATCCGGATGCATCAGTTTAGAGATTTTATTTAACCTTGCTAATACTTTGGCTAAAATATTTACATCCAAAGGGATATAGGCCTATACAAAGCTGCTTCAAGCTGACTTTTCCCTTCTTTGGGTAGTACAATTATTGCTGCTTCTGTCATATATAGGGGCAACTTCCCCCCCCCCCCCCCCCTTCTATACTTCGATATCCCAGTTCCCTTGGCCTCCAAGTCTTCTCCATCTGCCCTTGTTAATATAGGGAGTTTGAACCTTTCAAAAAAAAATCCCACATCTCCCCTTCTACATTTGTGACGTACCATACAATTTTTCATAGTAGTTTTTAAATACTTTCACTATTTCAGGTGTGGTTTTTATCATGTCCCCTCCCTCATCCAGAAGGACCAATATTATGGGAGGATGGTGATTTAGCCTTCGCTATTAGGGCCAGCCTGTCTCTGAAATAATTTTATTTCAAGACTTGTTTCTTATATTCTTCTTGTCTCTCCGACCATTCTTATTACCCATCTGGGGTCAGGTCCTCTACATACATCTTTTTCACCTGCAGTTATCTCACTAGCCTGTGATTGCTTCTTAATATCGGAAATTTGCTGCATCAAAACACCCCGTAAAAACGCCTTTAGGGTATCCCAAATCATCCCCAGTTGAGCTGATCCTGTGTTTACATTTATTACTCACTCTAGGCTACCATTTTCCCAGAATCTTCCATTATTCCCAACCAAAGGGGTTTATTTTCCAATCCCCTCTGGTAAAACTCTTCCCTATTCTAATCAAGAAAACCACGGCGGACGCCTCATCCTCGCTGCAGGTAGCTTTGGACCTGATTGACCGGTTTGGTCGGTACTCGGGCATCCACGTCAATTGGGATAAATCAGTCCCTTCCCGCTACATCCCTCTTTTTTGCGACCCTCGACCCCCACGCCGCTCCGATGGGTGGAGGAGTTTAAATATTTGGGCATTAGGGTTAGTGCTGGGGCAGATGAGTACTTCGGCAAGAATATTCAACCACTTCTGTCCCAGCTGACAACTAAATGCGCGACGTGGCGATCCCTCCCCCTAACACCGGTGGGTAGGGTTAGCTTGTTGAAAATGGTCTACCTTCCAAAGTTCTTATACTTTTTTCGTTACACCCCCTCATATATACCTAGGTCCTTTTTTATAGTCGGTTGGAGAGTCTGCGTTGTCTTTTGTGTGGGCTGGGCGACCCCCCCGAGTGGCGAGGCAGATCCTCTACCTCCCTTTATCTGAAGGGGGCTGGCACTCCCGAATTTTTTGATTTACTACTGGGCGGCGGTGCTGGTCACGGTTCGGTGGTGGTTCTCCCAGCCCAGGCAGAACCCGGCAGTTATGCTGGAGGCGGCTATTCTGGGCTCCTATGCGGCCCTGAGTAATTTGCCATTCCGGGGTCTCAGGGCGAATTCCTCCATGACGACCCTCATGCGGACCACAGTTAAGGTCTGGCAGGAGGCTCGGCTCATTTACAGAAGGCCTGCCCATGTCTACCCGCATATGCCCCTGTGGTGCAATCCCATGCTGCCCCACCTACATAGCATCCTGGACCCCTCACTTTGGGCTAAGAAGGGTATTAAGTTGTCTCAGATAGTTTGGGAGGGCAGGCTCATGCTTCCTTCTATCCATACACTCCCCCCCCCCTTCTCTCTCCCCTCCCTTTCCCACTCCCTGCACTACTTTGGGACCATATTGAGGGCTTCTAAAGTGAGTGTTTTACTGCCATGGTAATATATATATCAAATTTTGTGTTATTAAACATTTTTTTAGTGTATTACTTCCTAGAGTTAAAAATGATAGAGAATATATATATATATATATATATATATATATTATATATATATATATATATATATATATATATATATATATATATATATATATATATATATATATATATATATACATACACACACACACACACACACACACACACACATACACACACTCCAAACAAG
This sequence comes from Rana kukunoris, assembly GCA_029574335.1. Classification (NCBI taxonomy): domain Eukaryota; kingdom Metazoa; phylum Chordata; class Amphibia; order Anura; family Ranidae; genus Rana; species Rana kukunoris. The sequence continues at coordinate 412,560,861 of CM056049.1, forward strand.
TGACCAATTCCCCTAAAAAGGTACCTTGTTCTTAACCAACCATACGCCCACTCCCACATATCCCAAAAGAATGAAAAAAAAAAAAAAGGAAAAGATGAGAAAAGGAGAGGGAAAAAAAAAAAAAAAAAGGGGGGGGGGGGGGGGGGGAGGAAGTATTATCACGTCCATTAGATTCCCCATTTTTCTCATATTCCCTCTCCCCTCTGCACCCTCCCTTCATTCAAGTCCATCCATAATGTTACATCTCCAAGAGCTGTTATGCACAATCGTGCTGGATAGAACATTGCATATTTTATCTTTAACCACTTAAGACCCGGACCAAAATGCAGGTAAAGGACCTTGCCCTTTTTGCGATTCGGCACTGCGTCATTTTAACTGACAATTGCGCGGTCGTGCGACGTGGCTCCCAAACAAAATTGGCGTCCTTTTTTCCCCACAAATAGAGCTTTCTTTTGGTGGTATTTGATCACCTCTGCGGTTTTTATTTTTTGCGCTATAAAAACAAAAATAGAGCCACAATTTAAAAAAAAAATGCAATATCTTTTACTTTTTGCTATAATAAATACCCCCCAAAAATATATAAAAAAAATATTTTTTTTCCTCAGTTTAGGCTGATACGTATTCTACGTATTTTTAGTAAAAAAAAAAAAAAAAATCGCAATAAGCGTTTATCGGTTGGTTTTCGCAAAATGTATAGCGTTTATAAAATAAGGGATAGTTTCATTGCATTTTTATTAATTCTTTTTTTTTTTTACTACCAATAGCGGCGATCAGCGATTTTTTTCGTGACTGCGACAATATGGCGGACACTTCGGACAATTTTGACACATTTTTGGGACAATTGTCATTTTCACAGCAAAAAATGCATTTAAATTGCATTGTTTATTGTGGAAATGACAGTTGCAGTTTGGGAGTTAACCACAGGTGGCGCTGTAGGGGATGTGTGACCTAATGTGTGTGTTTACAACTGTAGGGGGGTGTGGCTGTAGGTGTGACGTCATCGATCGAGTCCCCCTATTACAGGGATGACGCGATCGATGCTACAGCCACAGAGAAGCCGTGTGTACACACGGCTCTCCCCGTTCTTCCGCTCCAGGGACGGATCGCCGCACTCCAGCGGCAAATCGGGTCCGCAACCCACGACTGGGTACTAAAATCAACGTATATATACGTTGATGTGCCCAGCCGTGCCAATCTGCCGACGTAAATGTGCAGTCCTTGAGTGGTTAACTGCTGTAGCCCTGTGTTTACATTTAGCAAACTTTGCCTGTTGTCTCTGTAGTTTGGGGGAAAAGTCTGGATAGATTGATATTCTCACACCGTTATGCTGTACATTTTTTATTTCTCTTGCCTTTTGAAGAATAGTAATTTTAGCCTTAAAATAAAATAAAAGTTTGACAAAGAGAGGCCTTGGCTGCCCTCCTGAAGCGGATATGTCTCTGTGTGTGTGTTTAATTGCAAAGAACTTTGATAAGCAATCTTTACCAAACATTCTTTTGAGACAGATCTTCATAGACTCTATAGGGTTATTGCCTTCACTTTTCTCAGGTAGACCTAGGACCCTTATATATTTTTCCTGCGTAACCCATTTTTCATATTGTCAATTTTATAAATACACATATCCAATTGATCTTTCATAAGTCTCAACGCCTGTTTCATTGGGTTCACATCTTCAACCTGACTAAGTCTCCCCTCCAAGGCAGATGTCAGTTCACATACCCCTTATACATCATGTTTAAAGGGACACTAAAGTCAGGGCTTTTAAAAAAAAAAAAAAAAAAAAAAAACTTTATACTTACCTCCACTGTGCAGTTCGTTTTGCACAGAGTGGCCCGGAAAGCTGTCTTCTGGGGTCCCTTTGGCGGCTGTCTGGGCTCCTCCTCACAAAAGCTTTCCATCTTCATGTGAGGGCGCTCGCACGGTGGAAAGCTTTTGCGAGCGCGCTCCCGTGATACAGCGGCGGCCATAGCCGCCGACTGTATCACTCGACTCGGCCCCCGGCGCGCCGCGTCATCCGCTGTGATTGACAGCAGCGCCAGCCAATGGCGAGGCTGGGAACCGAAGAGGATGACGTGGACGCGCCCGGGAGTTTCGAACGGTAAGGTAAGTAAAACGGGGACTGGGGGGGGGGGGGGGGGGGGGGGGGGGTTGATGCATTAAAAAACTTTTACAATCCCTTTAAGCATTGATATCATCCTTCATGCACTTCAATTGGTCAGACAGTTCAACTAATGAAGACATACATTTGTTGACTGCATGCAGGATGTCTTTCAATGATGGCTCCCTCCCTACTCCTGTAATTGGCTCCAGGTTTTCCCCCATTGTCTTTTGGGTTGGTACATGATTGCTGTCCAAGACTGCTGGCACTTCCACTCCTTGGCCTTGACTCTTTCCCACAAGTGGGCCGGTCTGGAGGCTAGGCTGATGCACCCCCCACCCTTCTTGGGCATCTGGCTCGGTACCTGGCCCACCTTGAGCGAATCGCTCCAGTTTAGCCGCTTGGCTCCCTTTGTCTTTGGGGCCATGCGGCGTCTGTGTCCCATCCTGTGTGGCTGTCTCCATGCCTCCCCTCCTAGTCATGATGGGCAATGTGCCCAGAGAACCAAACGGCTCTCAGCTCTACCCTTTGTGCGTGCCATCTCTCCTCTCGCGGAAGAACAAGTTTCCGAGGCTCAAGATAAAGGGAAAACCGCTGCTCCAGACGACACTCTTCAGTGGTGAGTAAAGTTCAAAAACCCAAAAGGGTGCAGGCAATGCGTGGTGCAATATAAGGAAAGAAAAATGGACAGCCGCACTCCAATGGATGAAAAGACTTAATAGTGCCTGTTTATTCCGGTCAAAAAACTAAAAAACAGAAAAAACAGCAAACAGTGGGGTAACAAAAGCTGACGCGTTTCACACCGACAACCGATGCTTAGTCATAGCTCCCCAAGTCAAGTAAGTTTCCGAGGCTCACCACGCAGAGGTGCGTCACAAGGGAGGCGTTCCTTCCTTCAGCCTTGTTTGCGGTCTGCGCTGTTCTCCTCAAGTCTCCTTACACACACACACACATCACGATCTGTCAAGCATGCAAGCGAGGTCCGTGCTACTGCGACCTCAACATTCGGTCACGCCCTGAATGTACCAAGTTGATCAGTCGATGGACCTGGGTACAACCAGCCTGCCTCACTAGCGGCAGGCTTATCTGTCCTAAGAAAGAAGATGAGACTCTTGGTATATATATTATGCACACACACACACACACACACACACGATGGAATTTGCATTTATTTTTTATTATCCATTATGGCTTTAAGGGTTCTTTCATATAATGCAAATTATTCATAAGAGATGGCTAGCGTTAGAGTTTAAATTTAAGTCTTCAAAGGCTGATGTGGTCATGGTTCAGGCAATCAATTTTCCTGCTGGTGGTTGGTTTAAATTAGCTTCCAAACATTTTCCTACTACCCATGTTGCTTCAGATCCCTCTGGGAAGGCTGGTGTAGCGATTTTAATTAGACGCCAATGCCCTATGCAGCACAAATCCTCGGTCTACTCTATTCATACATTACAAGATCTCTCAAGTCTTCCCTGGGTAGTTCCAAGCATTCTGGGTCTGGTAAGCCTAGGGCAGGCTTCTTCAGATCCACTGACAAGACTCCATTGCTGGGGTGGGGGGACATCTTCATTGGTTTCCAGATTTCGTACAAAATGTGGGGGACAGAATTTGTCCACTTCAGGGGGCCTTGTGTGGGTACAATTCCTGTAAAGTTTCGTCATGATGTCCGACCTACCCAAGGTCCCCTCTAGCCCTGTCCAGGAAATTGGGCTACCTGGGTCTGACTGGAGTTAATGCTGACCAGGTTAGTAGTTTTTCTTCCCAAATATCAGCCCCCTAAGCAGGTTCAGCTCAACGGGAAGTAACGGAGGTTCGTGGCGATCTCGCAAGTTACTCTGGTAGGAGCCGCAGTCATCCTAGTGCCACTGCAGGGTCAACACCCACTTCTTCTGTGGTGCCTGTAAAGGGCCGAGGGCGCAGGTCTTCTGGTGGCCCTAAAAGGACCAGTTGTACCGAGGGCTGGGCTTCCATCCCACTTTACAGTGACTGGTTTTAATGGCCTAGCCATTGAAAGCCAAGTACTGAGAGATAGAGGTCTGTCGGGATCAGTGATTCCTACCTTGGTGAAGGTGAGGAAGGTCGACCTCTAGTAAAATATACCATCGTACATTGAAAGGGTACAGTTTTTGGTGCGAGTTGATTAGCGTTCATCCTCAATATTTTTCTGTGGCTCGAATCTTAGCTTTTCTTCAACAGGGCGTTGAGCAGAAGTTGGTTTTGAGCACCATCAAGGGCATGGTGTCTGCCTTAGCAGTCTTCTTTCAGCGACCCCTAGTCCGTACCTTCATTTAAGGAGTCAGGCATGTGGCTCCACCTATACGGTCTCTTGCCACCATGGGATTTAAAGGATCACTAAAGGAACATTTTTTTTTTGCTGAAATGACTGTTTACAGGGTATAGAGACATAAAAGTTAACTGATTCCTTTTAAAAATGATTAAAAATAGATAAAAATCAAATCGCATAATATGCCTCTAGTTTCATTTTCGTTTTTAAACTGGTTTTGTGTTATATGAAGTAGAGAGAGACAGACAGAACAAAAACAAACAAATCCAGGGCAGGGTTTTGTTTTTAAATTGAATCCCAGGGCAGTGTTTTGTTTTTAAAATGAATTTGATTGGTTCTGAGGAGTTTTAGACACACAGCTTGGACCACAGTGAAAAGCTGCCATGAGATTTTTCATAAGGAGCCAGACAAGCAGGAAGTGTGGAGATCAGAGCAGAATTACAGTAACTTCAAAGCAAAAACAAACAATGAGAACATGAAAAGAGCACTGCATTAAGGTAAAGGAAGCCATTTAGCTAAAAAAAAAAAAAAAAAAAAAAAATTCCTTTAGTGATCCTTTAAATTTGGTGCTCCAGAAACCTCCACTCAAGAATATTCCCTTGCCTACGTTGTCCCCAAAAGGAGTTGGTGGTATTATGTTGTAGCTCCTATTTAGTACTCAATAGAGGAATAATTTTTTATCGGCTGAGAAGGACGAGACCCCTTCCCTAGATTGAGGCAGGAAGGTTCTTTTTTCCCATGTTTTTCAGACTGAAAATTACTTAGAACTCCGAAACATTAGATATTTTTTTTATAACACCCTAGAGAATAAAATGGCGGTCATTGCAATACTTTTTGATATACCGTATTTGCACAGCGGTCTTACAAGCGCAATTTTTTGAAAATTTTTTATAAAGTAAAAACTTTGAATTAAAAAATAAAAAACAGCCCAATTTTTTTATATTGTGAAAGATAATGTTACGCCAAGTAAAATGATACCCAACCTGTAACGCTTTAAAAATGCGCCCGCTCGTGGAATGGCGTCATACATTCAGCCTTAAAAATCTCCAAAAATTCTATAGGTTGCACTTGCATCTTTAGAGTTAGAGGAGGTCTAGGAGGTCCAACGATTGCGGCGATACCCAATTTGTGTGGTTTGAACATAGTTTTCATATGCGGGTGCAACTCATCTATGAGTTTGCTTCTGCAGGTGAGCTCGTCGGGACAGGGCGCTTTAAATTATTTTGGGGGGTTTTCTTAAAAAATAAAAAAAAGGTCACTTTTATTCCTATTACAAGGAATGTAAACATCCCTTGTAATAGAAAAAAGCATGGCAGGTCCTCTTAAAGAAGCTGGCTGTTATTGTGACTTCACAGCTAGCTCCAAACTGCACAAGTGCAAGTTATGCTGTACTATGGTCGTAGACTTGCAGCCCCCTGAGACCTGTGACATGTCCCAGGAGGCTGTGGGCATGGAGGAGAGGGGGGGCGTAGAAATCTGCTTGGATCGCCTAGGGGAGCAGGTAACTCAAATCTAGGCACCCACTCCCAAAAATTACAAAAAAAGTGTTAGAGGAAGGGGAAGGAGGAGAAAAAGCTTCTCTTTTGCGGTTGAAGTTCCACTTTATTTAAATCATATGAACGGAATCCCTCACTGGCATTAAACTCTTAAGGACACGCCTCCATACTTTCACTCATCCTCTCACCATTTTGCATTATGTGAAATTCTAACCCCAAAAGTAAGAATAATGGCTACAACCAGTAGAGAGCTATGGACTCAGCTTTCCAAGACAGTTCCTGAACAGAAAAAATATTTTTAACATGCAGCAACATGTAAACACAGGTATAAAGAGATAAAAAAAAAAAAATAGAAGAATAGAAGAAAAAAAAAAAATCAAAAGTTTATTTACCTAGCGTCTTTTTCATCAGATTCACATCTAATGCAGTCAGATACAAGTTTGAGTGCTCTTTCAGATAACGATACAGTTTTCTGGACAACTTCAAGCTCCTTCTCAGTAGGATAGATCTGAGCATGCTTTCTCATAATGTATTGATCATCTACAGATTCATTCACTTGAGGTGAAGTATACTGCTGTATAAAATAAACCAGGAAATATCTTTTTATAAATAAATAACTACAAGAAAAAGGATGTATAGTCCGAAAAGACATATGAACCTAAAACAAAACATGGATCACTTATTAACCACTGGGCACTTAAACCCCCTTCCTAACCAGGCCAATTTTCAGCTTTCGGTGCTCTCACAATTTGAATGACAATTAATTACTCAGTCATACAACATTGTACCCATTTGAAATTTTTGTCCTTTTTTTCACACAAATAGAGCTTTTTTTTGGTGGTATTTGATCACCTCTGGGTTTTTTATTTTTTGCGCTATAAAAGAAAAACGACTGAAAATTCTGTATAAAAAAAAATAAAAATAAAAAAAAAACTTGTTTGTCATATTAGCAGGTTATTTCTCACACACAGCATATGCATACCACAAATTACACCCCAAAACACATTCTTGCGATACCCCATGTGTGGGACTTTTACACAGCGTGGCCACATACAGAGGCCCAACATGCAGGGAACGCCATCAGGCGTTCTGGAACACCCAGACCAATGCTGACATTTCTCTCCTACATGGAAAAATCATCATCTATTTGCTAGAAAATTACATAGAACCCCAAAACATTATATATGCTTTTTTAGCAAAGACCCTAGAAAATACAATGGCGGCCGTTACAACTTTTTATCCCGTACGGTATTTTTCGCAGAAATTTATTGAACGCATGTTTTTTAAAAACCGGTTTTGTGCTTAAAACAAACAGTAAAGTTAGCCCAATTTTTTTCATAATGTGAAATATGAAGTTACGCCGAGTAAATAGATACCCAACATGTCGCACTTCAAAATTGCGCACACTCGTGGAATGGCGCCAAACTTCGCTACTTAAAAATCCCCATAGGCGGTATTGCAGAGTATCATGCAGGGTATTGAGGTATTGCCGAGTACTGGGGTATTGCCGAGTACTGGGGGGGGGGGGATTGCTGGGTACTGGGGTATTGCAGAGCTGGGATGGATTGAGGGATGGGTGGATCTGTGACTGCATTTGTCACAGATCCAGCCACAGCTCAGCTGCTGGCACCCCGTCCCCCCCCCCCCCTCTCCTCGCACACTGTACAGAGAGGAGAGGGAGGAGAGGGAGGAACCGGTGTCAAATGACGCCGGCTTGTTTACAAGTGATCGCGCCGTCATTCGGCGGCGCGATCACGTGGTAAACGGCCGCGAGCACGGACACTTTCGCGAGCGCGTCCCAGGGGACACGCAATCGCGAAAGTGAAGGACGACGTCCCAAGATAACCCCGCCACGCCGTAGCAGTAAAATGCTTATGGCGCGGTGGGAAAGAGGTTAAACAGCAAGTTTGCATTAACCACTATACCCCTGGAAGATTGGGCTGCTCAATGACCAGGCCATTTTTTGGTATACGGTACTGCTTTGACTTAACCGTCAATTGCGCGGTCGTGCGACGCTGTACCCCAACAAATAGAGCTTTCTTTTGGTGGTATTTGATCATCTGTGTTTTTTTCATCTGGGACAATTAAAAATTATATTATATATAATTTTGTACTTTTTGCTATATCTATCCCTAATTTTTTTAAGCTATTTTTTTTCCTCAGTTTGGGCCAATATGTATTCTTCTACATATTTTTGGTAATAAAAAAATTTCATCGGGACTGCGACATTATGGCTGACAGATATGCGCTGAGCATTCGATATGTGTGTGTGTAATACACACGTTGCTTAGCTACACTACACCGATTCTCACCTAGACTCCTAGAAAATGTCCGCCCCCGCGTTTGGATTTGGACTACCGTATGATGGCAGTGTCAACAATCCAATAGACTTCAAGAAAATGGCGGACACGCGACTTCCGGCAGACACACTATTTAATTACAGCCTTAGCAACCAATCCGGTTCCCCTCATGAAGTCACGAGGTGCGTGACGCAACGACGTAGGGTACGTGAGGCTGAAGCACACCGGAAGTGACGGGAATTGATGTGAGAAGCGTCTGAAACGCAGATTTTCATTGCTTTGCTTACTTCTTTTATCCTTTATGTAAAGAGTCCATTATTTTAGCATATTAAACTAATATTGTTTACGGTATTACACTATTGGAGGCCTCTTTCTCTTCCCTCCACTATTGTGGCTCGTTTTGAGGCTTTATTGCCCTCTATGGGGAGGCATTAACCACCGCAAGCCAGGAGAGTTGCATCAGCTGGAGATTTAATGATACAAAGAGTTGGAGAAGGAGGAGGAGAGAATGGAAGTTCGAGGTTGACCCATTAGAGACCCATTTATGCCTATTATCATCCCATTAAGGTGAGAGTTCTGGGAGACTGGTGGGAGGATCCTTCATCGTTCCAGAGTACTCATTGTGTACCATCCTTTAGGGCAGGGGTGCTCAACCTTTTGAAGAGCGAGGGCCACTTAAGCAGCTTAGTAACCGGTCGCAGGCCACAATGAGCGGTGCGGGTGGATGACATGCTCGTGTCAACTCTGCATAAGGAAGGAGGACACGGACACAGCCCACTCTACTCTATGGGCCCTCTGATCCAATCCGCCCAAATGGAAGGGACACAAGACCGTTTACATCACTGCTCCATAGAGATAAATGGAGGGTTGGACCGATCGCTTGAAAGGGGCCCAAGGCTGCTTTCACACTGATGTGCTGCAGTTTCCCCGCATCGTGGGTGCAGCTCAGTACACCTTTTTTTATATACATAATTAAGCCCCTCTATTGTTGCTTAAAACATTACAAGCAACCCAACGCTCCCGGTCATATTCATTCTTTTTGTGTACACACCTGTGACTTTCCTATGGGTAAGCTGCACTTTGCCGTAGAATTCTCCAGGCAAAGTGCATTTGGGATTTGGCCTATGACAGGAGCCAAGTGCTATACAGGAAGCATCAGCTTATGTGGCTCTGCTGCGCAGCCGCTTGGTTGTGCTACCGCTGGCTTCATTCACAAAACTGATGCTCTGGGATGGCTGGTCGGCAACCTGCAATCTGGGCTTGCCGACCCACCATCCCAGAGCAGGAGGTCGCGGGCCACATCAGAGGGCTCCGCGGGTCACTGGTTGGGCACCCCTGCTTTAGGGACTAGTCCTATATATATATATTTATGTGTTTTCACTAAAGTGGACTCTTATTCATTTATATATTATTGACATTGGTTTAGTTCTTTATTTTCTGTTTTGTCACTTGCTCTAGGCACTGTTCTTTTTTAAGTGACCACTTTTTAGGCACTTTTCACCAAGCGATTATTTTTCTTCATTATTTTGACCGGTTATTCCCCTTTGACATTATTAGTCATTTTTGTATATTTGTGTTTTTTAATTTTGACCGGTTACTCCCCTTTGACATTATTAGTCATTTTTGTATATTTGTGTTTTTATGTTTGATGTATTTTTCTTGAGCGCGGTATCACCTTGTATATACTGTATCTGCATAAAATTATGGCTGACAGATCGGAGACTTGACACATTTTTGGGACAATAGACAATCATACGCTATTAGTGCTATAAAAATGCACCGATTACTGTGTAAAGGTCACTGGCAGGGAAGGAGTTAACACTATGGGCGATCAAGGGGTTAACTGTGTTCCCTCATGTGTGTTCTAACTGTAGGCGGATAGGACTGACTAGATGAGATGACAGATCATTGTTCCTAGCTAGTAGGAACACATGATCTCTCTCCTCTCAGAACGGGAATTTGTGTGTTTACACACGCACGCACGCACGCACGCACACGCGCCCTGTTTTGGCTCTCGCGTTTGTGTGTGGCAGACGGTCATTGCGACCACCAGACACGTGCATCGCCCCCCGCAGTGCCGTGGGAGAGCTCGATATCCCCGCTTAAAGGCCCGACGTATAGCTATGACAGTTCATGTGAACGTGCCAACCTGTCGCAGCATAATGACGGTGGCTGTTCGGCAAGCGATTAAAGAAGTTCACCTTTAAAAAAAAAAAAAAAAATGTACACCCATATTCAGGGTGCAACGTTATGAATGCAGTGGCCTGCACTGCTCTGCATCTGAAGAAAACGCTGACCTTTGTACCGATTTGCTCTCATGTGCCCTGATGTGCTCTCATGTGCCCTAATGTGCTCTGATTGTGCCCCATGTACCCTGATGTGCTGGGCTCTGTACATCAGGGTACCCTGATGTGCCATGTACTGATGTGCTGTGCCTGATGTGCCCTGGTGTGCTCTTATGTGCCCTGATATTGTGCTGTACCCCTATGTGCTGTGCCCTGATGTGCTGTGCTTTGTGCCCTGTAACCTGATGTGCCCGGTACCCTGATGGTGAGTGGTCAGTGTGTAGTGTAGTGGTCCGTCGGCAGGGCAGTGGTCAGGGTTAATAATGTGTCTGCTGACACCAGTGCTGGGGTTTAATAATGTGTCCGCTGACACCAGTACCGTTTTTGAAGTTTGAAAGTTTGCATGCGGCCCCCCATGGGATATGAAAACTAGTCTTGCGGCCCCAGGTAATTTGAGTATGAGACCCCTGGAGAAGAGTGTGTGTTGGAGTCCTTAAAGCACTACCCTTGGGGTGAATCTCTGACAATATTCATATTTTTATATGTATACACACACACACACACACACACACACACACACACTATATAGTATACTTTCTACATGATTTGACATGTATTGATTGATGTTAGTTGCACATAGGAATCCATTCTAGAGTTTCTACACATAGTTTAATGTTATTTGGTTAATCACACAGATAATTTGTTTATATATGAAATATTGCAACCACTATTTGCACATAGGGTTTACCCTGTGAGCCTGTAAATGTACGATGGAACCGTTAAACCTGAGAACCTTAAGTGACACTAAAAAGTTCTCACACTGTGATGGCGCACCTCACTGTCACAATCAGTATGAGGTTCTTCAAATTTTTTATGATGCCATATGTAGTTGGAGTACTGTCTGGTGTTTATTGTAAACGAGAACCAAGTGCTTGGACAATTACCCGCTTTCTGTATTTCTATTGTTTGTCGTTTATTCAGGCCAAAAAGGGCACCCGGCCACTGGTTTTCCTAATCTCTTCTCTCTGCAGCAAGGAACCAAGTCTCAGCAGGCAGCTGCCACTCCGTTCACATATAGTGTCAGAGGCGGAGCACTGTGACTGGGCTCTGGAGAGGCAGAATGCATTTGATGGGCGCTGGAGAGGCAGAATGCATTTGATGGGCGCTGGAGAGGCAGAATGCATTTGCACTTCATTAAAAAAAAGGTGGGGTTTACATGGGCAAGGAAGAGAGGTAGGAGTCAGGGGTGGAGCCAAAATTAGGTTTCGCCTAGGGTATCTAAAAAAGGCACAAGATCAGATTTTACTAGACGGTGCAGACAAATCCATAAAAATAAAAAAATGTACTAAACACACACAAAAAAAAAAAATGGTGCTCAAACTAGCTATACAGACGAGACTGGAAAAAATAGGATTTTTGTACTTACCGAAAAATCCATTTCTCTGAAGTTCATGGACGGACACAGCACTTCTATTCTTTACTGTAGGGTATATACCTTCCTCCAGGAGATTGTTAGGCAGAACAGCAAACAAAGGGTTAACACACTTGCTGCTACAGCTCCTCCCAGGGGGTGTGGTCCCCCGGGTTTATATCCCCCACACTGCCAGAGCAGCCATAGTTCGTAACCAAGCAGTACAAACAAGGAGGGGTGGGTGCTGTGTCCGTCCATGAACTGCAGAGAAATGGATTTTACGGTAAGTACAAAAATCCTATTTTCTCTTTCGTTCATGGACGGACACAGCACTTCTATTCTTTACTGTAGGGACATCCCAAAGCAGTGCCAAAATTCGAGGGGTGGGAAAAAACAGCACAGCAAACCAAGCTGCACCCCAACAGACACAGAGAATCCCAACAGCAGAACTCCAAATTCAAACAGCCGCTTGCAACACCTTGCGGCCAAAGGAAGCATCCGAAGATGCACTCACATCTACCTTGTAGAACTTTGAAAAAGTGTGAACCGACGACCAGGTCGCAGCCTTGCACACCTGCAACACAGAGGCTTGATGACGGAAAGCCCAAGAGGCACCAATAGCCCTGGTCGAATGCGCCATAACCCGAAAAGGGGGGCGCCCTTCCCGTCAGAGCATATGCCTGAATGACCACATGTCTAAACCACCGAGAAATGGTGGCCGCCGGGACCGCCAGGCCTTTCTTAGGACTGGCAACCGACACGAACAGAGAGTCCGACCTCCGAAACGGAGCCGTCGCAGACAAATACACCCTTAGGGCCCGAACCACTTTCAGAGAATGTAGAGAGGCCTCCTTCTGATTCATAGGCTTAGGGCACAAGGAAGGTAACACAATGTCCTCATTGATGTGAAAAGCCGAAAACCACTTTCGGGAGAAAGGACGGCTGCGGACGCAGTACCGCCTTATCCTTGTGGATAACCAAGTAAGGAGCCTTGCAGGATAAGGCTGCCAGTTCTGACACCCGCCTGAAGGAGGTAATAGCTACCAGAAAGACTACCTTCTGGGACAAAGTCAACAACGGTATCTGCCGGATGTCCTCAAAGGGGAGCTCCTGAAGCACCGAGAGCACCAAGTTCAGAACCCATGGAGGCAGCGGAGGCCGCACAGGGGGGGCCACATGTCGGACCCCCTGAACAAAGGTGCGCACCAAGGAGTGCGCTGCTAGAGGCCGCTGAAAGTAAACAGCCAAGGCCGAAAGTTGACTCTTCACCATACCCAGGGCAAGGGCCTGGTCCACCCCCCGCTGCAAGAACAGTGACATGACTTATGTACGGGGGTGCCAGCCCATCTCCTCACACAGAGATGTAGGCCTTCCATGTTCGATGGTAGATTTTGTGAGTAGTAGTCTTGCGTGCACGAAGCATGGTGGAAATCGGGCCCGACAGGCCCCGGTCCTTCAGAACCTGGGTTTTAACAGCCACGCCGTCAAAGCCAGCGACTGTAAAGCAGGGTGAAAGAAGGGGCCCTGCGACAAGAGATCTTCTCTCAGGGGCAGACGCCAAGGGACGTCTGCCACCAGACCCGTGTACCGATCAGAATCACCGGAACCCCCACGGCTTGCAGTCTGCGCGGAAGCAACTGCAATGGAGGGAAAGCGTAGATTAGGCGATAGCAGCCCAGGGGGGCCACTCGCGCGTCTGCCCACGGGCCCCTTGACCTGGCCACGAACCGTGGCACCTTTCGATTGAGGCGGGACGCCAGCAGATCCACGTCCGGAGTGCCCCACCTGTCGCACAGGCTGCGAAACACCTCCGGGTGAAGCGACCACTCTCCCTGGTGGAGCGTTTGGCGACTCAGGTAGTCGGCTTGCCAATTAAGCACTCCCGGGATGTACACGGCCGATGGAACAGTCCTTTCGGCCCACCGAAGAATGTGAGCCACCTCTGTTGCCGCTGCCGAGCTCCGCGTGCCTCCCTGGTGATTGACGTACGCCACAGCCGTGGCGTTGTCCGATTGAATCCTGACTGGTCGGCCCTGCAGGCTCAGGGACCACTCGGCAAGGCACAGCCTGATCGCACGGAGCTCTAGAATATTAATTGGTAGACGGGACTCCTCCTGAGTCCAGCATCCCTGGGCTGACAGAGAACCCCAGACACCCCCCCCCCCCCCCCCAGCCGGAGAGGCTGGCGTCCGTCGTGATCACTGTCCAGTGGCACGGAAGGAAGGACCTCCCGATTCGAAGCATCGGAGAGGTTAGCCACCACACCAGGGAAGCCCTGGCCAGAGGACTCAGCTGAATCTGGACATCCAGAGATGAAGGAAGTTTGTCCCACCGTGACAGGATCTCGTTCTGCAGGGTCCGGGTGTGAAACTGGGCAAACGGTATTGCCTCTAAGGAGGCCACCATCAGGCCCAGGACCCTCATGCAGAACCGAAGGGAAGACCATCTCCGGGTCGACAGCAGCTGCACTGCAGATTGGAGTTTCCGAAGTTTTTCTGAAGGGAGAAAGACCCTTCGCCTCCACGGAATCCAGGAGAAACCCCAGATATTCCAGGTGCTGAGACGGCCTGAATATCCAGAACCGACTTCTGGATATTCAGGAGCCAGCCAAACTCTCGAAGAGTCTGACACGCGATAGACACGTCCTCCTCTGAGCTTGAGGAAGCTCTCAGAAGGAGGTCGTCCAGGTATCCCACTACAGAGACCCCACCTTGCCTTAGTAAGGCCAGAATGGTGGCGAGCACCTTGGTGAAAACCCGAGGGGCCGATGCACCTTGACAAAGCAATTTAGGGCCTTGAGGTCCAGGATCGGGCGGACCCCATCCCTTTTGGGAACCACGAACAGGTTGGAGTAGAACCCTTGGAAGCGTTCCCCCGGGGGGACCGGTACCACTACCCCTCTGACCAGTAAGTCCTGGACAGCAGCCGATAGGGCCTCCCGGCGCCCCGGGGGGAGCCGGAGGTTGGAGGGGAAGAATCTGTGTGGGGGACAAGAGAGAAATTCTATCTTGTACCCCAAGGACACCACCTCGCAGACCCACCGATCGGAGAGAAGAGACTCCCACCGAGCCGTGAAGTCGCAAAGATGTCCCCCCACCCGAGTCCCGGGCGGGGGCAGCCCTTCATGCGGAGGCGGGCTTGTCAGGCTTACGGTTCCAGGGCAGTCTCTGGCCCCCAGCGGGCGTCTTGGCGCCCTGAAAGCCCCGGCCTGCTTTAGCGGGCGCACGAAAAAAGCGTTTAGGGGCAGTAAAGGAGGGCCCCTGCTTTCGGCAGGGATTCTGCCCCTTGCCAGTCTGCGGGAGCAGCGTACTCTTACCTCTCGTGGTGGATTTAATGATTTCGTCCAAGGACGCCCCGAAAAGCCGGTCACCCTTAAAGGGAAGATCGATCAAAGTCTTCGAGGATTGGTCCACCGACCAGCACTTAAGCCAGACCAAACGGCGAATTACCACCGCATAGGCGGAGGCCCTAGAGAGCAGTGGGATAGTATCCAAGGCCGACTCGCAGACAAAACTTTAGACCCTGCACTAGCTGTTCAGCCAGGTCCAAGCAGGTCTCGGAGGCGCCTTGCGCCTCTAGTTCCTGGAGCAAGCACTTGGCCCGTTCAGTAAGCGTCTGACACCAGAACCCCGGCCAGAGCCGGTCTAACAGCCGAACCCACAACAGTGAATAGGGAGCGGGCCACAGCCTCCACCCTCCTATCGGCGGGATCCTTGAAAGCAGGAGCCCCTTCCACAGGTAGCGTGGAGGCCTTGTTAGTCAGTGGACCCTCCAGTGTCCAGACTGGAGGAGACGCCCACTTTTTTACAAAATCCTCCTGAAAAGGATAACGGACCGCAAAACATCTAGGTACAGTGAAAGATTTTTGCGGTACCTCCCATTCCTTATACAAGAACTTGTCCAAGTATGGGACGCAGGGAAATACTTTCGCGGTGCGGGTCGGTTTACGGAAGCCAAACGGGACCAACATCCCTGACTCCTCAGCTAAATCCTCCATTTTCAGAGTATCCCGCACCGCAGAGATGAGAGCTCCAACGAAGGCTTTATCATGCCATGACTCTGTATCAGAGTCATCCTCACTGTCCGCGTGAGTAAACCCCCCCTCTGCTGACATGACAGAACCAGATGCAGAAGCTGCAGTATGGTCAGATTCAGCGTCCGAGGCATCCCCAGAGGCAGGGTCAGGGAGAGGGCGTTTTTACCCCCCTTTTGAGCACTAGCAGACTCAATACGGGCGAGAAACGCCTCAAGGACCGTAGTCATAGCCTCCAATGACACTACAGAGGTAGAGGCCTGAGGGGATAACTGTTGTACACTCCCCGAGGTGACCGCAGAAGCAGGGACCTGAGGGGTTAACTGCTGTGCACTCCCAGATGGGGCAGCAGAAGGCCTGAGGGGTTAACTGTGGCATAGCAGGGGGGAAGACCTCAGAGTCAGACTCCATTGTGCCCCCACACCACCTTGGCACTGTAAGTGGACGCACCCCCGGACACCTCCCGGCTGAATGCAATGAAGGGGACCCCCAGAGGACTCACCACCCCACCCGAGAGCTGTGCTGTGCCTGTAGCTGCCGCTGAGGAGATGCTGCCACCGCGCTGTGCTGTGCTGTGTACCGCCACGTTCGCGGGCTTTCTGCGCTCTTTACAGGCACTAGGGGCTGGGTTCACCAAAGATGGCCGCCGTGTGAGGAGAAGGATGCTGCGTGGCTACAGGAAAATGGCCGCCGAGCAGTGAAGAAAAGGCAGCCGGCAGCAAGTTAAGACACACAGCACATTGCCCCTCCCCGCACACCACTAGTATCCATAGACAATGAAATACAGGAATACAGCCCCACCAAGCGCGCACACACAGCCCTTATGCTCAGCCTGAGGGACAAACAGCAGCACAGCGCCCATAGCCAGCAATGTCCCATTCAGCAGCCCACAGTGAACAGACCCAGACACAGTCCCAGTGGAAAGGAGACCCCGCAGCCGCCCAGTATGGGAGGGAGGTAGAGGAAAGGGAGAGAGGAAGGCAGGGTGGACACTCATTGGACCTCCCCAGGGAAGTGCCAGCCATACCTACCATGCTAGGCAAGGTGACTACTTACCCATCCTGCGATACCGGCTGGCGACCTTCCTGACTGAACCAACGTCCGGTGAACGGCATTGGCAGTCGGCCAGACACGTTGTGACACAACCGTCAAGGCTGGTCATATGCGTGCCCTAGGACCGAAGTCCCCCGGCCACCCCTGGAGCGACGGGGCATGTCGTGGACGGACTCTAGCAGAGCTGAGGCCGGCACACGCTCGATGGCCGAACAAGGGTCGACTACAAGGATCCCAGATCCAGCTTGTCACCCTGTCGGCAGTTGCTAGAAGATCACCGGATCCAAAAGCAGGAACAAAAAATAATAAAAAGCAAAAAAAACGCGAAGAAAAAAAAAGCCAGAGTACATTGACTCCAGCAGGCCATGAATCTCCTGAATTAGGCAGAAAAAAAAAACTGAGGCTGCTCTGGCAGTGTGGGGGATATATACCCGGGGGAGCACGCCCCCTGGGAGGAGCTGTAGGAGCAAGTGTGTTAACACTTTGTTTGCTGTTCTGCCTAACAATCTCCTGGAGGAAGGTATATACCCTACAGTAAAGAATAGAAGTGCTGTGTCCGTCCATGAACGAAAGAGAAAATTTGACTATCGTGTAAAAGTTAATTTCACTAATGCAACTTATAAAGGTGAAACTAGACTTATTACATGCAAAGCAAGATAGTTCAAGCCGTGATTCGTCACACTTGTGAGGATTATGGCTTACAGCTCACGAAAACCCCAAATAAAAGGGTCCCAAACCAAGTACTGAGTACATATGCACGCTTATGCTTTTTAGCTGTCCGATATTGTTCTATGTACAATCCTTGTTTTATTGATTGCATGTAATATTCAAATTTTTTGAGATTGTGGATTTGGGGTTTTCATGAGCTGTAAGCCATAATCATCACAATTATGACAAATCACGACCTGAACTATCTTGCTTTGCATGTAATGAGTATCTCATATATTAGTTTCATCTTTTAAGTTGCATTAGTGAAAAAAATAAACTTTTGCACGATATTCTAATTTTTCGAGTTTTACCTGTATAGCTGTAAGGAACAGGTTAGTGCACAGAGGCTAATACAGGGAACGGGGTACAGATGACAGCATTGTCTAAGGAATAATTGTAAACCGAGTTTTAAAATACCGAAAAAAATAGGACACACGCAACAATGCTGGGTTGCTTTTCAGAGGTGTTTGACAGACGGTTGCAATGTAGGCATGCTGTAAAACCAATACCACCATGTGACGACCACTTGCAATAAACTTAGGTGGAGGGCTTTTGCGTCACTGACCCATTCAAATGAAAGGGTCGGTATTGCCCGTTAAACATGACAGTGGTGGTCAATTGCACTGTGGCTGCAAGGCAAAAGTATCACAGCGAGTGTACATCCCTGTCCCACTGCCTCCCCAACCCCAAGTGTAAACAAACTCACAGATCTGCTTTTTAAGCCCGGGTTCACACTATAAGCAAACACAGACATTACCCGTGACTCTCACCCGCACTTTGCGATGATCACATGCGATGTCTGTGCAATGCCAGTTCATCCATACAGTTGTATGGCTGAACTCTCATTGGATTTGCGAAAAAAAAAAAAATAAAAAAAAAGAAGAACTGAAGGAAAAAAATTTCCCCCCGCACTGGAATCTATGTGTGAAGACACATGCGATCCGATTCTGCTGCAGACCAAAAAAAAGGGTCCTGTGCGAGTTTGGTCCGAATGTGATGCAAATTCAGTCACAATATCTGTATGGCTGAAATCGCACCGCAAAGAGATCGCATGTAATTCGCACTGCAGTGCGAATCACATCCGATGTTGGACATTGCACCAGTGGGATCCGGCCCTTAACCGCTTGAGATCCGCGCTATAGCTGAATGGCGGCTTCAGCGCGTACCTGAATATCCATCAGGCAGTCATTTGACGGCCTGTCACTGGCACGTTCCCCGAGCGCGCAGCAGGGAAACTGTTGGCCGTGTCCCTTGGACACAGCCAATCACAGATCGCGGCGAACGGCCAATCAGAGTGGACGTTTGCTATGCGATCTGCGCGGTCAATAAGAGATGATCTCATATGTAAACATACGAGATCATCTCTCATTGCCGGCTCACACAGAGACAGCGTCCTGTCTGGAGAGGAGACCGATCTGTGTCCCTTGTACATAGGGACACAGATCGGTCACCTCCCCCAGTCACCCCCTCCCCCCACAGTTAGAACACTATGTAGAGAATACATTTAACCCCTTCCTCACCCCCTAGTGTTAACCCCTTCAATGACCGTCACATTTATACAGTAATTAGTGCATATTTATAGCACTGATCGCAGTATAAATGTGAATGGCGCCAAAAATGTGTCAAAAGTGTCCGATGTGTCCGCCATAACGTTGCAGTCCCAATAAAAAAAAAAAAAAAAAAAATTCTGTCCTTTATTTTGTAGGCGCTATAACTTTTGCGCAAACCAGTCGCATATTGCGATTTTTTTTTTACCATTGCTGCTCTTTTTTGTTTATAGCGCAAAAAATTTAAACCGCACAGGCAATCAAATACCATCAAAAGAAAGCTCTACTTGTGGAGAAAAAAGACGTACATTTTGTTTGGGAGCCACGTCGCACGACCGCGCAATTGTCAGTTAAAGCGACGCAGTGCCGGAAGCTGAAGTTTCACCTGGGTAGGAGGGGGGTATATGTGCCCAGTAAGCAAGTGGTTAAACATATCGGTGTAGTGGAGGTACTTGCTTACAAATGTGAAAATCACAGTCTTCTTTCTTTACACTAGCTTGGGATGTTA
The DNA here is from genome assembly GCA_029574335.1 of Rana kukunoris. Lineage (NCBI taxonomy): Eukaryota > Metazoa > Chordata > Amphibia > Anura > Ranidae > Rana > Rana kukunoris. The sequence goes on from CM056049.1 coordinate 412,580,584, forward strand.
TAGCTTACTTGACTCTGACTTGCCCATTGTTTTAGTATTTTTCCTGTGTGACCTGGAGTTCCTTTTGTTGGTTATTTGCCCCAATCAAGCTACTTCTATGTACATGCATTTGAATTTATTAAAGTAATTTTTAGGGTTGTCCCGATACCACTTTTTTAGGACCGAGTACAAGTACCGATACTTTTTTTAAATGTCCCCCACAAATGCAGCCATGTCACCCCTACCTAGACACCGCCGCCCGGGGAACATCACAGCATTCATTTGAATGGCTGTAGTGTTCCCGCCCGTATAGACACTCCCCCTTGCTCGGGATTGGACAGATCATGATCACCCATCCAATCCCGAGCAAGGGGGAGTGTCTATACAGGGGGGGGGGGGGGGGGACACACACTACAGCTATTCAAAAGAATGCTGTGATGTTCCCGCACAATGTTTAACCCAAGCGGCGGCGGCGGAAAAAGTATTCTATTATCGGGGGTATTTGCGGGAGTACAAGTACTCCCGCAAATACTCGGTATCGGTCCCGATACTGGTATAGGGACAACCCTAGTAATTTTATCTGCATTATTTTGTGCGCTCCGTTTTTGTTTTGTATCTTTTGGCCTTTGGAGAATATTATATATATATATATATATATATATATATATATATATATATATATATATATATATATATATATATATATATATAAAGGATTTGGCACCAGTGAAGCACAACGCATTTGGTGGTGGTTAGAAGATCAGATTTTTTTTGCTGACCATGTCCACTAGTCCAGAAGTTCAACCAGTGAGTCGCAAGATCAAAAATAATCCAATTCGATGTGGTTGAGGAAACCTCCCACTGTGCTATTGTGTTCTGACAGGGAGCCTCCCACACCATCAGAATATAATGATCAGCACTGATCAGGAAAGCCCCAACAGGCTGGTTGTATAGACGTCAATCAGTAGATTGACTTCTGTACAATCAGGGTCCCCATATATTAATCAAAATTTGTCTGGTCCCTGCTGAACCAGGTGAATGGATGCATGTTTAGCCAGCCTAAAAATTGTAGGTCATTGATTTAGTAATAGTGTAGCTAAGAGTCAGCCAGACAGCCAATATTAGGAGGCCAGAAATAGTTCCCTATATTTCTTACATATGATCACTTTAAGTGACCACTGCTCTCACCGAGTAAGATGGCCTGCTTCGTGTCATATGGTGCCACTCTAATTGCATGCGTCTCATTTGTTGATATTCCCAAAACAGATACTCTTCTTCCAACTCTCTCCTGTACATGTCCTCATAACGTCTGTAAGGAAAAAAAAAGAATAAAAGTTGAGTCGGTTTATTCCATCATGCCACACATGTAGAGTATGTGTAAACATTCCCAACCGTCTCTTGCCTACCTGTTTACCTGACACGTGCGACAACAGAGTTGGAAGGGGAAAGGTATAAGGAAACTAGAATGGTTAGGGTAAATTCTTTTATTACACATGCAGCAGACCTGAACACATGGTTTGCTTTACAAATAAACATTTCTTTCCAAAGCACTATGAATTATTTTAGGAAAGCATAGCATAATTACTTCACTTTCAAGCCTGCTGTGTCTCAGTGAAAACAAGGCACAAGCTGTTTGGCAGGAAACAATTGGATTTTTGTACTTACCATAAAATCCTTTTCTCTGAGTTCATGGACGGACACAGCAGAAATCTTGACAGGAGGCTATTAGTAGAGGACTAGGCAGAAAACATGTTAAAGAGTTTAAAACGCATCCAAACTGTACAGTACCGCTCAGGGGGCGGTCCCTCTAGGTACAACCCCTCTCCCTGCATCTAGCGGCTCAGTTCGTCAAAAAGCAGTACACCTAGAAAAAGGAGGGGTGGGTGCTGTGGGACACAGCAGCAATCGTGACAGTAGGGACGTCCCCAAGCAGTGTCAAAAATAAGTGGTGGGAACAGCATTAAAACAACTTCACCCCAAACAAACAACCAGAGCTCCTCAACGGAGGAGTTGCAACTGTTAAACAGCCGCTTGCAAAACCTTGCGGCCAAAGCAAGCATCTGAAGATACTCACATCAACCTTGTAAAATGTTGTGATGGTCTGAGTGGACGACCAGGTCGCCACCTTACACACCTGGGAAACAGATGCTGGATGCCGGAAAGCCCAAGAGGCACCTATTGCCCTGGTCGAATGCGCCGTGACAGGAAAAGGAGGCGCCCTGTCTGATCCACCTAGAGATGGTGGCCGACGAGACCGCCAGACCCTTCGTAGGACCAACCACCGAAACAAACAGTGAGTCCGACCTCCGGAAAGGAGCAGTAGCAGACAGGTACACTCGTAGAGCCCGGGAAACATCCAAGGAATGCAACGCAGCTTCTTTTGGGTGCGACGGACGAGGACACAAAGACGAGAGTACAATGTCCTCATTGAGGTGGAAGGCCGAAAACGACCTGAGGAAGAAATGAAGGCTGCGGACGCAGCAACACCTTATCCTTGAGGAGGATCGAATAGGGGGCCTTGCATGACCAGGCCGCTAGCTCAGAAACCCCTCTGACTGGTGTAATAGCCACCAAAAAGGCCACCTTCTGAGAGTGTCAGTAAGGGAATCTCTTTAAATGTTCTCAAACGGCAGTTTCTGAAGTACTGAGAGGACCAGATTCAAGTTCCACGGAGGTAGCGGAGGGGCAACATGTCGCATCCCCTACACAAACGTACACACCAGGGAGTGAGCCGCCAAGGGTCATTGAAAGAACACCAAGGCTGAAATCTGCCCCTTAATTGTACTTAAGGCAAGTTTTTGGTCCACCCCACGCTGTAGAAACAGCAGGACCCTGGAAACCAAATAAGCATGCGGATGCCACTTCATCTCCCCACACAGAAATGTAGGCCTTCTATGTGCGATGGCATATCTTCCAAGAGGACGTCCACGCCCTCAGCATGGTATAACTCACCGAATCCGACAGGCCTCAGTTCATTAGTACCTGGCTTTCAATAGCCATGCCGTTAAAGGCAGTGACTGTAAAGCAGGATGAAATCTGGGACCTTGCAACAGAAGGTTGCGAAGCAGATGGGGAAGAAGCTTTAAAGGGGGAAAGGCATTAGCCGATACTGACCCCACGGTACCACCAACGCATCTGTCCATTGGTTTTTTGATCTGGCCACAAACCTTAATACCTTACGATTGAGTCACGAGGCCAAGAGGTCCACGTCTTGAGTGCCCCATCTTAGGCACAGGAGCTGAAACCCCTCCGGGAGTAGTGACCATTCTCCCTGGTCCAGTGTCTGGCGACTTAGGTAGTCTATACAACATAGAAATAGTGCAGCGCAAACAATAAATACAATAAAGTGTTAAAGGTGCTTCTCATGCACCATTAATCAAAAGGACCTGTGTATACAGGAACAAAGTAAAAAGTGATAAAACACACCAATAATAAATCTTATGTGCATAAGTGTATAAATATCTTGACAAATGTCCATATAATATGTGCGATTGATCCAATATTCCAATTGGTTTGATTAATCAGAATCCACCAGGTGCAAAGTGTTGAGAAGGTATAAAGTGATCCCACCACCATATGGGTATTCTACTATTACCTCCAAATTAGACCACTGTTTCACCAGATGGTCATACTGCGCATAGAATCCACCAGGTAGCCCAGGGGAGAGATGTATATTGGGTCCTCACGCGTCAGTCATGATATGTATCAAAACGAAAAATGAGAAAAAACAAACATCTAAGAGCTTCCGTAAAACCAAGGATTTATTGCAGTATATAGCATACAGCTTACTCACATTTGGTGAGAAAAATTAAGGGCATCAAGGAAGACCATAGGACCAGACAAAGATCACATCAGGATGAGGTTCAGACCATGAACGAGCGACTGTAAAGGTGATTCCTGTCCCCGGACGCGTTGCGTAAAAATTACTTCAGCAGGGCACTTTATTGTATTTATTGTTTGCGCTGCACTATTTCTATGCTGTATGTATTTTGGGAATTTTGTGAAAGTTTCTTTTGTGTTCAGCTGGCATTCATGTGAAATTTTAACTTTGGAGTTATTTTCATCATAATTTTTATTTCTCAAGTTTTCCTCATCATTTTGCGCCGATTACACCCCCTCCCTATTTCTGGACTTAGGTAGTCTGCTTGCCAGTTTTCTACGCCCGGAATGTATACGGCCGATAGAGCCGGCACGCTTCGTTCTGCCCACCTCAGGATGTGAACGACCTCCGACGCTGCAGCCAAGCTTCTTGTTCCTCCTTGATGGTTGACATACACCACCGCCGTGGCGTTGTCTGACTGGATCCTGACTGAACGCCCTTGTAGCCTTCGAGACCACGTAGAGAGACACAGCCTGATCGCCCGAAGGTCCAGGACATTGATCGGCAGGAGGGATTCTTCCCGAGTCTAGCGTCCCTGGGCTGACTGAACCCCCCAGACTCCCCCCCAACCAGTAAGGCCGCTGTCCATTGTGATCACTGTCCAGTAAAAAGGAAGGAACGACTTGCCGGACCGAAGAGTCGGGATGTCAGCCACCAAACCAGGGAGGCCTTGACCCGGTGGCTCACCCAAATTTGACAATCCAGGGACAATGGGCATTTGTCCCAACTTGACAGAATTTCCCTCTGCAACACGCGAGTGTGAAATTGAGTATATGGTACCGCCTCGAAGGAGGCTACCATGAGACCCAGGACTCCGTCAAAAGCTGCACCGCAGCCCGCAGGGTCTGCAACTTTTCCATATGGAGAAAAACGCTCACCTCTGAGGAGTCGAGAACCAATTCCAGGTATTCTAGGCATTGAGTCAGTACCAACACTGACTTCTGAGTGTTCAAGTCCCAACCAAAGTCTTGGAGGGTCTGACAGGCTAGAGAGACATGCCCTCTAATTCTGAGCTTGACATGGCTCTCAGAAGAAGATCGTCCAGGTAGCCCACGATCGTGATTTCACAATGTCTCAGCAAGGTCAGAATCGGGGCGAACACCTTGGTGAACACCCTCGGTGCAGATGCCTGTCCAAAGAGGAGAGCCAAAAATTGATAGTGGTCGTCCGACTGCAAAACGCAGAAATCTGATGCCTGGAGCATATGGGAACATGCAAGTATGCGTCCCTGATGTCCAAGAATGTCAGGAAATCCCCTGGATGGAGAGCAGCGACCACAGAGCGAAATTATTCCAACCTGAACCTCTATACTTTTTCGAACCAATTGAGGGCATTGAGATCTAGGATTGGACGGACCCTGTCATTCTTCAGGACTACAAACTGTTTTGAGTAAAAACCTGAAACCGCTCCTGCAATTATACAGGTACAATCACCCCATGCACCAGCAGATCCTGAACTGCCCCAAACAAGGCTTCCCGACGAATGAGAGGTTGGGGGGGGGGGGGGGGGGGGGAATCTGTTTGGTGGGCAAGACAGAAAGTATCTTGTACCCTGAGGGAAAAAAACCTTGCAATCCCACCGGTTGGAAAGTAGAGACGTCCACCGTGCCGCGAATTTGTGAGTGTCGGGCGGGGGAAACCCTCAAGCGAATGCAGATTTGTCCGCAGGCTTGTTGGGCTTGCAAAACCAGTGACGCTTTTGTCCTTCAGCGGGTGTCTTTTTTGACCTGGGAGCGTTTACCTGCAGCACCGGGCAGACGAAAAAAAAAAAAAAATGTTGCACGTTGGAGGGCCCCTGCCTATGGTGTGACTCCTTACCCTTCCTGGATTGCGGAAGCAGAGTGCTCTTACCGCCCGTGGCATTTTTGATAATGTCATTCAGAGAGGTGCCAAAAAGCCTCTCACCCTTAAAAAGGTAAACCCAGCAGGGCCTTCTTAGAAGATTGGTCCTTGGACCAACACTTTAGCCAAATCAGGCGGTGCAACACCACGCATAGACCGAAGCTCTGGACAGCAAGGAAATAGTATCCAAGGCTGACTCGCAAACAAACTTAAGGCCCTATACCAAGTGGTCGGCCAGTTCCACACAGTCCGGGGGAGCCGGATGCTCTCTTAACCCTTAGTGCAACATTTTTGCCCATTCAGTAAATGTCTAACACCAGGGCCCCGGAGGCAGTAGGATGCACTGCTGACCCCACCACAAAGAACAGGAAGCGGGCCACAGTCTCAGCCACCCTGTCCGTGGGGTCCTTGAAAGCAGGAGCCCCTTCCACCGGAATTATGGTCACCTTGTTTAGTCTGGACACCAGGGGGTCCACTATCGGAGGGAGAAGTCCATTTCTTCAGGAAATTCTCCTCAAAGGGGTAACTGACCACTAAACATGTTTTTTTACAATGATAAATATTAGATCTATTTATTCAAATGATACAACATGAAGAACTTAAGATATACGAGACTATGTAGTCTTAAAATTATTCTCTCAACTTGAGTTCTCTCAAGTAAATCCTGGAATACAATTCAAGTAACTCTGTACTTCTCAAGCAAGAGAAATATAGATTTCTGCCACTGTGGGGGGAAAGGCTCCAGTTTAGTTTGTTTGTGGGCTCCATCTTGTACCCCCTACAGTTGGGTTATTGTTGGAATACAGTAGATGATTGTTTGTCCTCTTAGGCCTTAATTGACAGGTATGAGATACAACACCAAAAAAAGCACCGCTCTGATCAATGAGGCGGTTCCTTTCCAGGTGCTCGGATGTCCTCCCACACATCCATGTAGCATAGCTCAGGCAAACAAATGGAGAGCCGACCACTCTGGAATACCTTCTGAAGTTTATTGAAATATGGTTCAGTAAAGCAAAAGGCTAATAAGTTTTGGCAACTCTAGCCTTGATCACAGCACATTTAAGACTGAAAACAGAAAAACCACACACAATGTGCAGATTCCGGGTGGAAAGTTTTCTCTGAATATATCGTAATCGTTTAAAATCAATGATCTGGACAATCGATCTAGATAAGCGAATACATGGTTGGATAAATACAGTGTAAAAGACAAAAAAAAAAAAAAAACAGGAGATTAAAGTGATAAAAGTGGGTATCAGTGCTGTGGACTTATAACTTTATAAGTGAGTATTATCAGTGAGTGGTCCTAGCTAGGGGACACTCAACAGGCGAATCAGCCCTGGTGACAGAAATGAATATATTCAAAATCTTGCAATTTACTTAATTGCCTACAATGGGAGTTTGGCTCTTCTGTCTGGCCTGTGCAGGTTCAAATAATAATATGTTCACCTGCACAGGCCAGACATAAGGGCCACACTCCCATTATAGGGAATTAAGAAGTGTCATAACAGTTGAGACACCAGAAAGAGGCTCCATTGGCAGGATCAAGGGAAAGATTCACTGTGTCTAGTAATGGTATCAGCTAGGGATTGAGTTATGCACACACGCTGCAGACTTCGTTAGCTCAAGCCTGAGTACCTCCAAATGGTGTTACCTGGTACATTAGTCAAACATAGGAATAGATCACCAATATTTGAAAACTAGACCGAGAAATATGCACGGGATCAAGAAAGGGAGCACAGGTAGGTGTCATGTAGTGGCGTTTACCAGATAATGGCTAAAACAGACACAGTGTAGACCTTGGAAAATTAGCTATGTGTGTAGTGTCTGTTTTAGCCATTATCTAGTAAACGCCACTACATGAAACCTACCCCTGCTCCCTTCCTTGATCGTGTGTGTGTGTATACACACACACACACACACACACACACACACACACACACACATATATATATATATATATATATATATATATATATAACGGCTACCCAAGTAGTGAGAGGGCATCAGCCGTTGGGGAACGTCCTTTTCCCTGGCAAGTTACTATGCAAGCAAGTCCAGTATAAGCTCATCCACGAGAGCCCAAGGGAGAGTCAGGTCCAGTTGTAAAACGAACAGAATAATATTCCCATAGCATACCCTTTTCAAGAACGAGACATGACTACGTTTTGAAGGGTCAAACATCCACAGCTTTAATGGACATCTCATGGTTTATATCTAGTTACAAGCTTGTGAGTACTCAAGGAACAATGGAACTCTCCGCCCCCTCCCTCCACAGGGGGGCCCCAAGGCAGACACCCTTTCACCAGGTCAAAGATGACACATTTCTTTCTCAATAGACTTCAATCAACCCCCAGAACAATACTCAATCACTAAAGGATAAACACAGGTCTTTCACACACACACAATAGATCAATTAACCTTTGGGGATAGACAGGTGCATGAATATTATAGATGTACAGGCAAAATACATAGTTCCGTTACACTGCTCCCCTTTTGTGAAACACTCCGGCAGACCCGGATTGATCCTTTTCGGGTCAACTTGGGGATGTCCGGTCTGCCGTTAGGGTGAAAGTTCAGTTTGCCTGGACAGTCCATCGGCATTGCCATTAAATCTGCCAGATGGTGAAGGTGAATAATGGAATTCAGTTCTGGAACAGTCACTTGCTTTGCTCTCTCAATGGCTCCTAAAACCTGTTGCTGATGCTCTTAGGAGCGATAAGGCACCACCTGAGCGCAGATCCCCATTTAACTTTTTGACAATTTCAGCCTGTTTGTGCATTTCAATGTTCAAGCCACGGGACATCTCATAATACATGACGTAGTGTCGTTGCATCTCCGATTTCTCACTGGCCAACTTGTCACATTCCCATTTTAGACTGTGATATTGGGCCGGATCTACAGTACATGTCGGGGCAGGTAGTCTTACCCGGGTCTCAGCAGCAAGCGAGTTGGTTCCAGCAACGCGGGTTGGGGCACAGGTAGTCACGGTGTGGACTTCAGCGGGGCACATCGGGGTGTACGCAGAAACAAGGGGGGCCAAATCATTCCCCAGTAGTACATCTGCTGGCAAATCCATCACCCCCACATTCACATGTCCCGAACCCACCCCCCAATCCAGGTGAACACGGGTAGCCGGAAGACGGTGCCTCCTGCTACTCTTACGGCTACGTTGTCTCGGTTCTCTGGGATGAGTTTCTTCTGTAGCAGGGTCATAGTGGCCCCAGTATCACGTAATCCATTGGCTGCCTTTCCATTGACCCAGACAGTCTGCCTGTGTTGCTGCCTGTTGTCCTGGTTAGCTGCTTGTATCGGATCTGCCTCAATGCAGAACACCCCAATGTTCTACCTCCCCAACACCGTGGGCCGCAGGCATGGATGTGTGGGGGTTCCCCCTTTCTGGCTGTCTCCATGACTGGGACTGCCTGGGTAAATTTAATGAACAGTCTGACTTTTTGTGCCCTGGTTGTTTTTGAATCAGAGCGATAGTAGCCTCGGTATCTTAGGCCTTGTGCTACTTGTCCATTCACCCGTACCTCCTGACGGTGATGCTGACGGTTATCTGGAGAGGCCGCTTGTATTGGGTTTGCCTCATACAAAATTCCCAGACATTCCTCAGGGCCCACCTCGGTCTCTAGGCAGTGGGCCGCGATGGCGTGACCTCTGTGTTGGATGTCGGGCGTCTCCAGTTGTTAATTGTAGCTCTCAAAGGACAAAAACGAGCAATATGTCCCGTGTTGCTGCAGTGATGGCACGTCACCCTAGACGAATCCCGGGGCTAGTTGTTGGGTTCCTGAGGACGTGGTGGTCCTGGTGGGACTGGAGCCCGAAACTCTGGGCGTGAGGTGCTGGTTGGAGTACACGGTTCTACCTCATGAGCCAGCCGTAGTACCCTGGCTTACTTTCCTTGTTTCCGCGTACTCATCTGCTAGCCGCGCCGCCTCGTTTAAGTTAGCGGGCTGGCGATCTCGTAGCCAGTCCTGTATGTCTGCGGCCAGGTCTTGAAAGAAATGTTCCATTAGGAATAGCTGCAATACTTCCTCCCCAGTGTTGGCCTTGCACCCTTGGACCCAATGGGATGCCACCCTTTGTAACTGGGTGGCCCATTCCATGTGAGAGTCCACAGCCTTCTTCTTGGATTCCCGGAAGCGGCGGCGGTAAAGTCGATCTCCCGTCTTTTATTGCATATATTGGGATGGAGGTGGTTTAAGGGTGATAAACCTGTTCCTTTTTGTTAAGAAAAAAATAAATAACTTTTTTGTATAAAAAGATACACATATTAAAACAAACACCCACATGTCCCTTAATATGTAATATCTGGTTATTATAACAAAGATTAAGGACTAATATAGATGGGAGATACAGAGACTAAAGGATTACATATTCAAAAAGTTATATTTTGTTCCTTATTTCATGTTGTATCTCACATTATCTCTGCACCACGCTCCATGAAGGCATTTGTCTGTCGTTGGCGGTGATTACCTTCTGTTTATATTGTTTTTGTATGGATAAAGTATCAGCGTAAATTACAATATATTTGGTTTGGGACAATAAGTCGTCGGTTAAAGATCTCACAGGTATATACATTAAAGATCTGAAACCTATATCAGAGGACTCTGCCTTCATTGACCTTTTCTTAACCGATTAACGCCCGCCCACTGTATATATACGTCCTGTTTTTAAAGATGGCCATCTCGGTAACGGCAACAGCTGCTGCCACAACTGAGATATCCATCTCTTCAGTGGGCGGGCCTGTCAACGATAACGGCGGTCTCCGTGGTGGATTTCCTGCAAGATCGCCGTTATCGGTGGCGGGAGAGGGGGGCTTTAACTGGAGGAAAAAAAAAAAAAAATCTGTTTTCTTATATATTTTTGGGGGATATTTATTATAGCAAAAAGTAAAAAAAAAAATTTACTTTTTTCAAAATTGTGGCTATATTGTTGTCTATAGCGCAAAAACAAATAACCGCAGAGGTGATCAAATACCACCAAAAGAAAGCTCTATTTATGGGGGGGGGGGCAGGTCGCCAATTTGTACGTCCTGTACACACACGTGCGCCCCCACCCCCCCCCCGCCGTTCCCGACGATCGGATTCGGTACAGAACCGATCACTCCATCAGGTCCAGGCCAATAAAATCTGGTCTGGACCTGCTGATCACCCTCAGCCAATGGTTGTTTTCCCCTGCCAATGTTTTGTAAACATTGCTAGGGGAAATGCTGCTCTCTCCCTCGTGTCGGTCTTTTCGTTCCTGACCGAGAGGGTGAGAGCATCTGAGTTACACAACATTACACTGACACCAGGTCACATGGGTACACATTTAACCCCCCGATCACCCCCCAAATGAACCCTTTCACTGCCTGTCACTGTGTCACTCAGTACAGCAACCAGATTTTTTTTGATCGCTGTACAAATGTCATTGGTGACTAAAATAATCGTTGGGGTAATTAGCCTTAGGCCCTAATAAGTCTAGGGACTCCCCTAACCCCCCCCCCAATAAAGGTTTAACCCCTTGATTAGCCCTGTCACCAGTGATCACAGTATAAGTGTCACGGGTGACGCAGTTTAGCTAGTTTTTTTTTTTATAGCATTAAGGCACCCGCCATATTTTTTCCAATAAAGTTTTAACCCCCTGATTGCCCGGCGGGTGATCAAAGTTTGGTTTTAGCGCCGGATAGGGTCTGCGTTTCCCCAGGCAGCGTCAGATTAGTGCCAGTAGCGCCAACACCCACGCACACACCCCCCCTTAGTGGTATAGTATCTGAACTGATCGATATAGATCTGATCAGATCTATACTAGCGTCCCCTGCAGTTTAGGGTTCCCAAAAACGCATTGTTAGCGGGATCAGCCCAGATACCTGCTAGCACCTGCGTTTAGCACCTTCGCCCAGCCCAGCCCAACCAAGTGCAGTATCGATCGATCACTGACACAAAAACACATAACTGCAGCGTTCGCAGAGTCAGGCCTGATCTCTGCGATCACTAACAGTTTTTTGGTAGCGTTTGACTGTCGCTAACAGGTCAGGTGCTTTTTTTCCTGTGAATCTCACCACCGTACCGCTAAATTTAGAGCCCAAAATGGCAAATCGAATGTACGGTAATGAAGAGGCCTACTTGTTTATGAGCCTGTCAGATAGTGATGAGGAGGTCACGCATCTGTCAAATTCTAGCTCATATGATCCTGTAGACAGTGGCTCCCTGACAGATGGCTCCGACGACGGAGTTGTGGTCCCTGCTAGGGTCAGGCGTACCAGACCCCCGATCTTCTGCTGTCACTGAGGTGCAAGAACCGCAGGGCTCTCGTATGGGGCAGAGTAGTACTAGCGCCGCTATTCCTTCTGGTGAACTGGCAAGCGCCAGCGGTCTAGTACATCCTGGACATACATCCAGCACTGCAGTAACACTTGGTGACGTGGCGAGTCCCATAAGTGCAGTTCAAGCTGGCAAGCACAAGTAGTGTCCCGCTGCCACCAAGAAGAAGAAGACAAAGACAGGCCCCTCGTGCCCATGGTGCCCTTCCTGCTGCTTTCGCCAATCCTGATTGGGTCCCCGCCACTTCTGCAGCACACGTACTTCCCTCATTCACTGGCCAACCCGGAATTCAGGTGGAAACAGTTGATTTTACGCCACTGGATTTTTATTCACTGTTTTTCACGGAAGATCTCTTAAGATCTATTGTGGACCAAAGCAATTTATATGCTGGTCAACACATCGCCGGTAATCCCCATCTGTCCCTTGCCAGAGATTAGAAGCCAATTACGGTTTCCGAATTTAAGAAATTTCTGGGCCTTAACCCTCATGGGCATTACTAAAAAAGAGTGAACTGCGGTTGTATTGGTCCACGCGCCCAATTCACTATATGCCCATTTTCTCTGCCTCCATGTCCAGGACACGATATGAGCAGATCTTGCGCTTCATGCATTTTAGTGACAATCAACAGTCGTCCTCGGGGAGACCCTGAATTCGATCGGCTCTACAAAATTCGGCCCCTTGTAAACCACCTAAACGAACGGTATAATCCCCAGCAAGTTGTCTGCGTTGATGAGTCCCTAATTAAGTTTTCTGGTCGCTTGTCATTCAAACAATACCTTCCCAGCAAGCGTGCCAGATACGGGGTCAAGATATATAAGCTCTGTGACAGGGCAACAGGCTATACATGTAGCTTTATGGTTTACGAGGGAAAAGACAGTCACGTAGAGCTGGAAAATTGCCCTGATTACATAGGGAGCGCTGGTAGGATAGTCTGGGAATTGGTGTCGCCCTTATTCGGAAAGAGGTACCACTTGTACGTGGACAATTATTACACGAGCGTGCCACTTTTTAGTCATCTTTTTGATTATGGAATTATCGCATGTGGCACCATGCGACCTAATCGCCGGGGCTTCCCCCAACGGCTTGTAGAATCCCGTCTTAGTCGGGGGGAGAGAGCCTGCTTACAGTGTAATAATTTGTTAGCAGTGAAGTAGAGGGATTCACGGAAGGTTTTCGTTCTGTCCTCGCTTCACGCAGACACGGCAGTCCAAATTCCTACGGTGACTGGTGTTGTGGAGAAACCCCTCTGTATCCACGAGTACAACCTTAACATGGGAGGGGTGGACCTCAATGACCAGTTGTTGGCGCCGTACCCAATTGCCCGTAAGGCCAGACGCGGGTACAAAAAAGTGTCTGTTTATTTGTTTCAATTGGCTTTGCTGAACGCTCATGTGCTATACAGAGCTTCAGGACGGACTTGAACCTTCCTAAAATTCCAGGAAGAGATCGTCAAAGCCCTTCTGTTTCCAGACGGTGCTTTGCCCCACCTTCCCAACGCAAATGCAGTGAGCCGGCTGTATGAGAGGCATTTTCCTTTTATCCTCTCTGGTACCCCTACCCAAAGAACCCGCCAAAGAAGTCGTGTCTGCAGCAAACTCGGATTTAGGAGTGAAACCCGCTTTTATTGTCCGACCTGGTCTCTGCATTGGTGAATGTTTCAAACGCTAGCACACACTAGTTGAGTATTAGCGTAGAGTACGGCACCACTCAGCCCTAGGCACACTAACACAGTGTTTCGGAAGATGTGATGGTCATCACATTTTGAGAGACCATAATCTGCAATGCTCAGTTTACAGTTTTTATAAAAGTGAAAAAAGGTGGGGGGAAAAAAAAAAAAAAAAACACACAAAAACACAAAAAATATATAAAATAAAAAATCAAAAAATAGTTGTGGTTGTATTATTCTCCTCTCTTTGTTGTTCTCTTATGTTCACTCTTTACTGTCCACTCACTATTGTTCTACATCTATTCTCTCTATCTTTACAATTTTTTTATAGTATTTGCTTTGCAGGTATGGTATGTTATACTGTAAAGTTTGTTTTATTGTTAACCATCATTTGCTTAGCAGGTATGCCATTCAGTTGCATCGCGGATTTATTTAGCATGACAGCAACAGCGTTTGCTCCCACGATATTTAAAGCTGCGACTCCAACACTGTTTGAGGTGATTTCACCACCACAGTTGAAAAAAAGCATATATCCCGAAGCATGTGGGCATTAGGGGCGGAGGAGCGATTTTGCTCCTAATGCCGCGTACATACGATCGAAATACCGTCGGAAGCTTGCCCGTGGAAAATTCCGTGTGTATGCGCCATAACTTTTTATGCGGCGTACAAACATGTGTGAGCGGCATTACTTGAGGATGCCCCAATGCTTCGGCATATATAACTGGTGCATGTATGCCCATCATTAGAAGTGGGTGGATGAAGGGAGGTATTCTAATGGTGGGCATACCCACCGATCACTCTTTTTTCGTTCAGCCAACAGGCTGCATGAAAAAAAAAAAAAAAAAAAAAAAAGATTACAATACATGTCCAACAAGAACCATCAACGTATGGTATGTTGCTGGACTTTAAATGGTTATACTAGAATGATGCCTGCGGGTTTAGGTATCATCTTGGTATCATTCTTTTCAGCCAGCGGTCGGCTTTCATTTAAAAGCAATTCTAGTGGCTAATTAGCCTCTAGACTGCTTTTACAAGCAGTGGGAAGGAATGTCCCCTCCCCAGATATAAACCGCGCCATTGGGAAAGTGGGAAAACATTTTATCACACCGATCTTGGTGTGGTCAGATGCTTTGAGGGCAGAGGAGAGATCTAGGGTCTAATAGACCCCAATTTTTTTTTTTTTTTAAAAGAGTACCTGTCACTAACTATTGCTATCATAGGGGATATTTACATGCCATAAGATAATAAAAAAAGATAATAAAAATTATAAAAAAAAAAAAAAAAAAGTAAGGAACAGTTTAAAAAAAAGCAAAAAAAAAGCATCCCTTGTCCCCCCTGCTCTTGCGCAAATATGTAAACCGCAATTGTACCATGCATGTGAGGTATCGCCGCGAAGGGCAGATCGAGGGAAGTAATTTAGCAGTAGACCTCCTCTGTAAATCTAATGTGGTAACCTGTAGAGGCTTTTAAAGGCTTTTAAAAATGTATGTAGTTTGTCGCCACTGCGCATTTGTGCGAAATTTTAAAGTATGTCGTGTTTGGCATCTGTGTACTCGGCCTGAGATCATCTTTTTTATTTCATCAAATATTTGGGCAATATAGTGTGTTTTAGTGCTTTAAAATAAAAAAAATGAAAAAAGTATTTTTTCCCCAAAAAATGCGTTTAAAAAAATCGCTGCGCAAATACTGCATGGAAAAAAAATGCAACACCCACCATTTTAATCTGTAGGGCCTTTGCTTTAAAAAAATATATATGTTTGGGGGTTCAACTTAACTTTCTTGCAAAAAATAAAATAAAAATGTTTTTATGTAAACAGTGTCAGAAAGGGCTTTGTTTTCAAGTGGTTAGAAGAGTGGGTGATGTGCGACTCGGTTCACACTGGGGCGACTTGGGATCCGACTTCAAGTCGTCCCAAGTCGTGCTGTCCAGAAAAGCAATGTAAGTGAATGGGAGTGGTGTTAATACAGGGAGTGCAGAATTATTAGGCAAGTTGTATTTTTGAGGATTCATTGTATTATTGAACAACAACCATGTTCTCAATGAACCCAAAAAAATCAATAATATCAAAGCTGAATATTTTTGGAAGTAGTTTTTATTTTTAGCTATTTTAGGGGGATATCTGTGTGCAGGTGACCATTACTGTACATAATTATTAGGCAACTAAACAAAAGACAAATATATACCCATTTCAATTATTTATTTTTACCAGTGAAACCAATATAACATCTCAACATTCACAAATATACATTTCTGACATTCAAAAACAAAAACAAATCAGTGACCAATATAGCCACCTTTCTTTGCAAGGACACTCATGCAGCCTGCCATCCATGGATTCTGTCAGTGTTTTGATCTGTTCACCATCAACATCGCGTGCAGCAGCAACCACAGCCTCCCAGACACTGTTCAGAGAGGTGTACTGTTTTCCCTCCTTGTAAATCTCACATTTGATGATGGACCACAGGTTCTCAATGGGGTTCAGATCAGGTGAACAAGGAGGCCATGTCATTAGTTTTTCTTCTTTTATACCCTTTCTTGCCAGCCACGCTGTGGAGTACTTGGATGCGTGTGATGGAGCATTGTCCTGCATGAAAATCATGTTTTTCTTGAAGGATGCAGACTTCTTCCTGTACCACTGCTTGAAGAAGGTGTCTTCCAGAAACTGGCAGTAGGACTGGGAGTTGAGCTTGACTCCATCCTCAACCCGAAAAGGCCCCACAAGCTCATCTTTGATGATACCAGCCCAAACCAGTACTCCACCTCCACCTTGCTGGCGTCTGAGTCGGACTGGAGCTCTCTGCCCTTTACCAATCCAGCCACGGGCCCATCAAGACTTACTCTCATTTCATCAGTCCATAAAACCTTAGAAAAATCAGTCTTGAGATATTTCTTGGCCCAGTCTTGACGTTTCAGCTTGTGTGTCTTGCTCAGTGGTGGTCGTCTTTCAGCCTTTCTTACCTTGGCCATGTCTCTGAGTATTGCACACCTTGTGCTTTTGGGCA
Organism: Rana kukunoris; assembly: GCA_029574335.1. Taxonomy (NCBI): domain Eukaryota; kingdom Metazoa; phylum Chordata; class Amphibia; order Anura; family Ranidae; genus Rana; species Rana kukunoris. The sequence goes on from CM056049.1 coordinate 412,597,261, forward strand.
CTCCAGTGATGTTGCAGCTCTGAAATATGGCCAAACTGGTGGCAAGTGGCATCTTGGCAGCTGCACGCTTGACTTTTCTCAGTTCATGGGCAGTTATTTTGCGCCTTGGTTTTTCCCACACGCTTCTTGCGACCCTGTTGACTATTTTGAATGAAACGCTTGATTGTTCGATGATCACGCTTCAGAAGCTTTGCAATTTTAAGAGTGCTGCATCCCTCTGCAAGATATCTCACTATGTTTGACTTTTCTGAGCCTGTCAAGTCCTTCTTTTGACCCATTTTGCCAAAGGAAAGGAAGTTGCCCAATAATTATGCACACCTGATATAGGGTGTTGATGTCATTAGACCACACCCCTTCTCATTACAGAGATGCACATCACCTAATATGCTTAATTGGTAGTAGGCTTTCGAGCCTATACAGCTTGGAGTAAGACAACATGCATAAAGAGGATGATGTGGTCAAAATACAACTCGCCTAATAATTCTGCACTCCCTGTATAACTTTTGCGAAAACCAATAAATATACGTTTATTGCGATTTTTTTTTTACTGAAGACATGTGGCTGAATACATTTTGGCCTGAATGTTTGACTAAAATTTAGTTTATTCTATATTTTTTACTTTTTGTTATAAGAAAAAATCTTTTTCAAAATGTATGGTCTTTTTCCGTTTATATCGCAAAAAATAAAAAAATAAAATCGCAGAGGCAATCAAATACCATCAAAAGAAAGCTCTATTTGTGGGAAGAAAAGGACGCAAGTTTTGTTTCGGTGCAACATTGCATGACCGTGCAATTACCAGTTAAAGCAGCACAGTTCCAAATTGTAAAAACACCTCTGGTCTTTAGGCTGACAAATGGTCCGGGGGGAAAAGTGGTTAAAGGGGTTGTAAAGGTACATATTTTTTCACCTTAATGCATTCTATTCATTGGTTGATTGAAAACAGCGAAGCCATTGGCTCGCACTGCTGTCAATCATACCCAATGATGCGCCGCACAGAGTGCTACAGTGAGTGGCTATAGCCGCCGGCTGTATCATGGCAGCGCGCCCGCAAAAACGGGGGTGGGGGTGGGGGTTGGCGGGAGACAAGACAAGCCGCCAAGGGACCCCAGAAGACCAGGCACAGGGCCACTGTGTTAAACAAGCTGCACAGTGGAGGTAAATATAACATGTTTGTTATTTTTTATTTTTTTTATTCCATTTAGTGTTCCTTTAACCACTTGCTTACTGGGCACATATACCCCCTTTCTGCCCAGACGAAATTTCAGCTTTCACTACTGTCACGCTTTGAATGACAATTGCGCGGTTGTGCGAAGTGGCTTCCAAACAAAATTGACGTCCTTTTTTCCCCGACAAATAGAGCTTTCTTTTCGTGGTATTTTATTTTTTCCGCTATAAACAAAAATAGAGCGTCAAGAAAAAAAAAGTAGTTTTTTTACTTGTTGCCATAATAAATATCCAATTTTTATTAAAAATAAAAAAAACTCAGTTTAGGCGGATACATATTCTTCTACAAATTTGTGGGGAAAAAAATTGCAATAAGCGTATAGTGATTGGTTTGCGCAAACATAGCACCTACAAAATAGGGGATCGAAGTATGAATTTTTTTTTTATTCTTTTTTTTTTTACTAGTAATGGCGGCGATCTGATTCGTCAGGACTGCGATATTCTAGCGGATACATTGGACACTTGACACACTTTTGGAACCTTTCACATTGCATATGCACCGATTACTGTATAAATGTGACTGGCAGGTAAGAGGTTACCACTAGGGGGTGAGGAAGGGGTTAAATGTGTACCCTGGGAGTGATTCTTTCTGTAGGGGAAGGATACTGATTGGGGGAGGTGAACGATCGTTGTTCCCTATATACAAGGGACACACCATCGGTCTCCTCTCACTGACAGGACGTGGATCTCTGTGTTTACACAGAGATCTACGTCCCTGTCTGTGACTGCCGATCGCGGGTGCCTGGTAGACATTGCAGCCGCCAGGCACCCCAGGGGCGGGAGGACAGAGGCCACATATTGACGGCTTTCTGGCATTTAGGAGCCACCTTGTGGCCATAAAAAGTCAACGGGCGGATGGGAAGAGGTTGATCTCCAAACCAGGATACCATCAGGAATGAATTTTAGATACAATGTAGATCAATTAATTACCTCCATTTACTCTTTATCTATTGAATATATACCATATTTATCGGCGTATACCGCACACTTTTTTCCCCTTAAAATCATGGGAAAAATCATTGGTGCGAGATATACGCCGATCCCCGCACTGTGTTTGAAGCCGCCACCAACATATACCGAGCGCAGTACACTCGGGTACATTCGGCCAGGCTCGGCTCTCCTTGCGGTCATGCCGGGTGCCCCCTCCTAGCCTTTTTGCAAATAAAGCCGAGCGTGCCCGAGTGTACTGCGCTCGGTATATGTGGGCAGTGTCGTCAAACACAGCACGGGACTAGGCTCAGAGACAGCACGAGAGGACACCACGGAGGCTGCAGGGCAATGGACGCCGGGCAAGACACCGACGAGGGCCAAACGCAAGTATTTTTTTTTCCTGAAATTTTCCTTCTAGGTTGGGGGTGCGCGCTATATGTGTATCTTGTATACAAAAATAAAAATGCTTTTACTTCCGTATTCATCTTCCCATGTATTCCCTCATCTAGATCGATTGTTCAGATCACCGATTTTAAACTATTGTGATATATTCAGAAAAACATCCCACCCGGGTCGGTACATTCACAGCGGTGTTTCCAATTTACTTTAAGGGTATGATGTCAATTGAGTAAAGGGATCGAACGCTCTGATCACTTGTATTCTCTGTATATACCAGTATCTCACCAAAGTGAATACACACCACTCACATTTTTGAAAATCTGTTATTCTATCTTTTCATGCGACAACACTGCTACAATGTAAAGTAGTGAGTGTACAGCTTGTATAACAGCGTCAATTTGCTAACTCCTCAAAATAACTCACACAGCCATTATTGTCTAAACCACTGGCAACAAAAAAGTTAGTACACCCCTAAGTGAAAATGTCCAAATTGGGACTAAAGTGACAATATTTTGTGTGGCCACCTATTCTCCAGCACTGCCTTTACCCTCTTGGGCATGAAGCTCACCAGAGCTTCATAGGTTGCCACTGGAGTCATCTCCTATTCCCCCCCATGATGACATCAGAGCTAGTGAATGCTAGAGACCTTGCGCTCCTCCACCTTCTGTTTGAGGATGCCCCACAGTTGCTCAATAGGGTTTAGGTCTGGAGACCTGCTTGGCCAGTCTCTGAAGGGAGGGGATCATGTTCTGCTTCAGTAGGTCACAGTACACGTTGGCATTCATGGTTCCCTCAATGAACTGTAGCTCCCCAATTTTGACAGAACTCATGCAGCCCCAGATCATGCTTGACTGTTGGCAAGATAAGTGTGTCTTTGAACTCCTCTCCTGGTTGCCGCCACACACGCTTGACACCATCTGAACCAAATAAGTTTATCTTGGTCTCTTTATCCTGCTTGTCTTCAGCAAATTGTTTACAGCTTTCTTGTGCATCATCTTTAGAAGAGGCTTCCATCTGGAACAACAGCTATGCAGACCAATTTAATGCAGTGCATGGTCCGAGCACTGACAGGCTAACCCCCCCACCCCTTCAATTTTTTTGCAGCAATGCTAGCAGCACTCGTATGTCAATTTTCCCAAGGACAACCTCTGCATAGGACGCTGAGCATGTGCACTCAACTTATTTGGTCGACATGGCAAAGCCTGTCCTGTTAAACCGCTGTATGGCCTTGGCCACCGTGCTGCAGCTCAGTTTCGGGGTCTTGGCAATCTTCTTGTAGCCTATGCCATTTTTATATAGAGCAACAATTCATTTTTTCAGATTCTCAAAGTTCTTTTCCCAAAGTGACCAGTATGACAAAGTGAGAGTGATAACACCAAATTTAACACACCTGAGACCTCGTAACACTAACAAGTCACATGAAACAGGGAGGGGGAAAATGGATAATTGGGCCCAATGTGAACATTTTCATTAGGGGTGTACTCACATTAATGGCTGTGTGTTGAGTTATTTTGAGGGGACAGCAAATTTACACTGTTATACAAGCTGTACACCAACTACTTTACATTGTTGCAAAGTGTAATCACATGAAAAGGTATAATAAAATATTTACAAAAATGTGAGGGGTGTACTGGCACTTGTGAGATACTGTGTATAGGTTTTTCAGTTTTAACCACTTAAGGACCGCCTATCACCGATATACGGTCGGCAGAATGACACGGCTTGGCACAGGCACGTACATGTATGTGCATGTCTCCTTTTAAAGTGGTAGGATACCCTCTACTATATAAGGCTTACCTGTAAGTATAAAGAATTCCCCTTTGTAATGCGCCGCTGACTTCAGCGGCACATGCGCAGCAGGCATCTTCGGCTAAAAACCCGGCAGCCGCCGAATAGAAATCTCCAGCGCACACGCGCTGAAATGACGTCATCACTGCTTCAGCCAATCACAGCGCTGGAGCGGCGATACACGGAAAAAACACGCAGAGGCAAGATGAGATCTCCCTCCGCGTGGACCAGGCAAGTGTCACTAACCTCATTCCAAGGCAAGTATTTCATAATGAGCTCATTATGGCTTTTACATTTCAGGGATGTAAAAACAAAAACAAACAGAGGCTTTACTACCGCTTTAAGAGCCCAGCTGTGGGTCAAGCCGGCGCGCACACGCAACCTGGTCCGAAGCTCCATGACTGCCGTCGCTGGACCCGATCGTTTACAGGAGCTGAAGAACGGGGAGAAGTGTGTGTAAACACACCTTCCCTGTTCTTCACAGTGGCAATGTCATTGATCTCTGCTCCCTGATATAGGGAAAGAATCAATGACGTCACATGTCCAGCCCCGCACCCTACAATTAGAAACACATATGAGGTCACACTTAACCCCTACAGCGCCCCCTAGTGGTTAACTTCTAAACTGCATTTGTCATTTTCACAGTAATCAATGCATTTTTATAGCACTTTTTGCTGTGACAATTACAATGGTCCTAAAAATTTGTCAAAATTGTCCGATGTGTCCGCCATAATGTCGCAGTCAAAAAAAAAGCCATAAAACTATCCGTATTTTTTTACCAAAAATAGGTAGAATACGTATCGGCCTAAACTGAAGGGAAAAGAAAACATCTTTGGGGGATATTTATTATAGCAAAAAGTAAAGTATATATATATATATTTTTAAATTGGTGCTCTATTTTTGTTTATAGCGCAAAAAATAAAAACCGCAGAGGTGATCAAATACCACCAAAAGAAAGCTCTATTGGGGGGGGGGGCGCGCCATACACCCGCGCAATTGTCTGTTAAAACGACGCAGTGCCAAATCGCAAAAAGGGGCAAGGTCCTTGACCTTTATAGTGAAAACAGTGCAGCGCAAGTGAAAACCAAACAAAAAGAATTCATATGATAAATTCAAAAAGATTCATATGAAAAAAAAAAAGTGTCCAAGTAAATGAAAGTCCATATATTAATAAATCCAGAGATCCGATCCCAAGAATCCACATATACTGTGAGTGAGAAAGTGACACCAAAAGATATCCACCACCGTGTGCAAGATGGCCTCTCACCTTAAGACTTCGACCTTAAAAAGGTCACAGAGCCTGTCAGTATCTACCAGAGATCAAACCGAGACGTCCATGGGCATTTTTTTTTTATTTTACAAACAATAGTGAGGAGGTTAAAGCTTTACTCTAGCCTTACCTTCAGTCTTGCACAAACATTCATGCTCGTTTTTTGGACTTAAAGCAGAACTTTATCCATAACAACGTGTTTAAAAAATAAATGTTCTTGAACGGCTGGTTCCCCTAAAAAGAAACTTTTAACATTGCCTGTCTCTTCTTAACATGTAGAATCGACTGGTAGTTTAAAAAAAAAAAACACCCGTACATACCATTTTCGGCCGGGGACAGGCATCCGATCGACGCATACAGCGCGTCACGAGATACCGAAAGAAGTCGAACGTTGGTGCGGCTCTATACGGCGCATGCGCACCAACGTTCGGCTTCTTTCGGCATCTCGTGACGCGCTGTATGCATCGATCGGATGCCTGTCATTTAAGTAGGCATGCCCAGACCTGGCCGCCAGACCCGGGAAGCGACGGTGACACTACATGCCGAAAATGGTATGTACGGATGTTTTTTTTTTTAAACTACCAGCCGATTCTACATGTTGTTAAGAAGAGACAGGCAATGTTAAAAGTTTCTTTTTAGGGGAACCTCCCCTTTAAGCAAGGAACACACGCCAGTGTTAATTATGCTACCAAAATTAGTGTTTGCTGTAAATTGCACCAGTAATGCTCCTGTTTCTTCTTGCTGGAGGCTGCCATTTTGCTGAAGCCCAGAGCCCCTGAACAGCAGTAAATCATAAATCAGAACTAAACCCATGTATTTAACGGTTTCAGTCCTGGAATTGCCAACTGTCACATTTGCTTATGGCCTCAACCGAACTTTCAAACCATTAAATGGCTGGTGTCATACCTGATCACATGTGTAGCACCATGGCAGTTGAAGATTAAACAGAAGGAGCTTCCTTGGCTGAAAAGGATAGGAGGGTTAAATTCTGCTTGAGGGCTCTCCGTGCCTAAAATTGGGAAAAACTGAGCATGTGCAGAGCAGGTTGAAACAGTGTTTTACTGGATTTTACACAGTATAGGCACTTCATTTTAATGTCTTACATAGCTATACCTGCAAAAGGGGCCAGCCTGAAGTGATCTAGCAAGTGATGTCTAAATATTTATAGTTCAATGAAATATTCATTATTTGGCAAAATATTTTTTGCCAACTAAACTTTTTGGGGAGACTTTCTTGTTGCTACCTATGACTAGCAACATTGAACAACAATTTATGTTAAAAATGTTAATCTTGTTTATTCAATACCATACTGTATATAAATCATTACAAAATGTCACAAGTTAATGTGAATTTACTTATCAAATCATCTTCCGTTTTGTTTTGCAAAATGTGAACATCTACTTATGCCAATAGGCTAATATGATAAGGAATTTTAAGAAAAAAAGCAGTTTCTTCAACCACTTAAGGACCGGACCAATATGCTGCTAAATGACGCAAGGGGTTTTTACAATTCGGCACTGTGTCGCTTTAACAGACAAATAGAGCTTTCTTTTGGTGGCATTTGATCGCCTCTGCGATTTTTATTTTTTGCGCTATAGACAAAAAAGGAGCAACATTTTTGATAAAAAAATAAAATAATATTTTTAACCTTTTGATATAAGAAAAATCAAATAAACAAAATTTTAGTCAAACATTTAGGCCAAAATGTATTCAGCCACATGCTACCTAGCGGGAACAGCGACACTAATACAGCGATCAGAAAAATTATCGCTTAGTGACACTGGCAATAGGGAGTGAAAGGGTTAACTAGGGCCTAGGGCGGTGATCAAGGGGTTAAAACTTTATTAAGGGGGGTACGGGGCCTAACACTAACTGCCTGTCACACTGACACTAAAAGCAGTGATCAGTACATATATGATCACTGCATTCAGTGACACACTGACAGGGGGGTGATCGCAAGGGGTTAAATGTGCCTACGTGTCCTGGTGTCAGTGTAGTGTTGGTGCCACTCACCGTCTTCTCATGTCGGTGGTTGAAATAACCGCTGAGAGGAGAGATTACATCACTTCCCCCTTCCTGTGTTTACATCACTTCCCCCTTATTGTGTTTACACAGGAGGAGGAAGTGACACGCAAGGGGAGCGTGCGCATTGGCTGGGAGCGATCCGGAGGGGGCGGACAAAAACTAACCGCCGCACCTTCATCCCAGATCGCTCCTAAAACCACGGGGACCGCCACAGGTCCCGATCGGACCCCTGTCTAGGCAGGGACGTACAGGTACGCCAATGTGCCTGTACGTGCCATTCTGTCAATGTAAATGTACATGCGGCGGTCCGCAAGTGGTTAAAAAAACAATTTGCTGGTCACAGGAAAAAGCAACAAAAACATCCATAAACACTGCCTGCAAAACTTTGCAACCGAAGCTGGCCTCCATCCTATAGAACTTATGCCGCGTACACACAGTCGTTTTTTGTCTTGGAAAAACTTCATTTTAAAAAAACGACATTGCCTACACACCATCGTTTTCTGAAAATGCTCTTGCAAAGCGCGGTTACGTACAACACGTACGACAGCAACTCTGATCCATTTAAGCTTGCGTCATAACTTGCTTCTGAGTATGCGCGGGTTTAAAAACGTTGTTTTAGCGTGCACATGATCATTTTTTATGACAAAAAACGACATTCTGAACGACAAAAAATTGAAGCATGTTCGAATTTTTTTGACGTTTTTCAGAAGACAAAACGACGTTTTGCCCACACACTATCATTTAAAATTGTATTTCATCCCAAAAAACGACCGTGTGTACGCCGCATTAGTAAAGGTGTGCTGTGTGAATTGGGACACTGCTTCAAAAGACCTCAGGCACGCAAGTGTAATTTTTGAAGCTATCCTGATGATGCAAGTATTGTGAAATGCGTAGAAGTTGTTAGGATACACACGAAGGGGAGAGTGCACCGTGCGCTGCAATCATCTGTTGAAACACAGGGTAACAGAAGCGAGGAACGCACACCACTCGAGAAACAAGTGGAAATAACGCTCGACACTGCCAAGGAGACTTAGTGCCAGTCAGAGGCACATTTCTTGTAAGTGCACTGTTTTATTATTTTAATAAACAATCATTTTTACGTCCTACACCCTGATGAGCCCCTTGTTTTTGAGGCAATAAGGAAATCTTGCAAGAGGGAGAAGGAGGATATACCCGGTGGCTGTCAGAGGAGCAAATAACTGAGGCCTTTTATAGTTCAGGGTCTGGTGAGTGTTCAGTTTAGCCGTTCGCGATGGTGGCACGTGTTTGTCGGGTGGAAGAGACAGCTTTTCTAAGAAGCAACACCAGCATTAAACTGTCCCCTTTTTTTTCCCCTCATTGGAATACATTGTGAATTTGTTTTGTCTTTGCTGTTCCCTATATATTATTGGTTGCCGTTTTAATATTGGAATTTTTATTGTTTGCACATTTGTAATTTACATTTTGATTACAACCCAATGCTTTTGGTATATAATCACATAAGGAGCACTATCAGCGGTAGAATTTTCATCATAGGAGCACTACGGGCATTGATTTTGTCACTTGCTGCTCCATGTTGACAGTTAATTGCCGCTTTACACTTTTAGTACTTTGTCTATAGCACATTCAACGTAATTTTTATTTATTTTTAACATTGAGTTCTGGTATATAAATGTACACACGTTTATTCATATAGCACATTGCTATCTTTGGATCAGCACAGTAACATTTTTTCTTACACATTTTTAACCCTCTGTTGGAGGTTCACATAGTACTGCAGCAGATCACCACTTACCCCAAATATAATTTATTTGCGCTGGTGACACCTATACCACTTTGTAATTTTTGAAGACCCATAAAGCACAGACTGCTCTGCCAAAAATAAATACGAAACCTAGAAGAGGAGGTGTTAAGCTGATTTTTTTTTTTTGTGTGCAACCAGCAGGTGACCATATAAATTCACTGGTTCCCCGAATGATGCTGTATCCTTCAAAAGAGAGCCAACTCAATATTACCTATGGAGCCTTTTTTTTTTTTACAGCTGGTCTTACACTGTACAAATGTGTTCAATGGGAGGCCCTGTTGGCTGCCTCTTACTCCGAAATCCTCAAATTAAAAAACCCAAGGACCAGAGAGCAGAGTAGAAAACTGCTGTCTGTAAAGCTGGTGCACGCTCTCATATAGCTGCCATTACAGTGTTTTTGTGTACTAAGGAATTCTGACATTACAATAGGTACAGCAGTACAAAAAACAACAGTCAGCAGGACGCATTGCATAGCGCTCACAGGCTGAACAAAAAGGACAATATCAACGCAAGGCAAGCTTTAGGGCCCGTTCACACTTACGGATCTCGTGAGTATCTATTCCTTTAATATCCGCTTGCTCACCAGGGATCGCTCTGTTGATCCCCGCTGAGCCAGCAGATGACAGGGCAGTCCCTGCACACTGTGCAGGGACCGCCCTGTCAGGTCTCCGCTCTCATCTATGGGCAGGTCAGATGAACACGCACCGTCTGTACGTGTACAGCCGATCGGATGACTGATGGAAAAATTGTTCATCCGCTGACCCATAGGGATACATGTACACTGACATACGGTCCGCACATGTGAAAGGGCCCTTAGGGTATAGAAAAACTTTGAGTCACTACAGAGCTGGCAAACATGCAACACCGAAAACACTATTACTGAACAAAATATCTAAGCTTCTAAACACCTAAATGGCAAAGAAACAATCATGGAACTTGTAAAAATAAAGTAAACCAACTTCAAACCTGCACAATTTAAACTGCACATATGGGAAAAAATGCATGCATAAAAAGTTACCTACAGTAAAAAATAGCGTAAGCAGCACAATGGCGTAGTGTTAAGGGAACACCAGAATCATTGGCTTGAATCCCAAAGTTTGCATTTTCTCCTTAGGTTTCCTCCCACATGCCAAAGACCTGCTGGTAAGTCAAACTGGCCTTCTATGTGTATGTATGGATGAATGAATGAATGCGAGTTCGGGACCTTACATTATAAGCTACTTGAGGGCAGGGACTTATGTGAATTTACAATATGTATGCAAAGCGCTTGCATTATATAAATACCCATAATAAAAAAAATACCACAACTATTACTTGAACATCATAAATAAGAAACCAATACATGTGAATATTAACTTTTTCAGCAGAAACAAAATTTGTCCAGACCCTTTTCCACCTTCAAAGTCTCTCAACCAGTCAATCTGTCTATTTACCACAAAGAGAATTGTGAGAGAAAATGTAATTTACACGTACATTCAGGTGCCTATAGTTTTAAGGATTTGGGGGATTTTAGCACATGGTTGCATCGGGGCGGCTCTCCCTCCAGCCTGCCACAGTACTCCGTCCTGCTGCTGCGGAGTGACAGCAGAAGCAAGACAGTAGTAAACACAGGGCAGGCTAGCGCATTCCTCCTGTTTAGCCTGCCACCATGCCCTATGGAGCACTGGGCAGGCTAGTTGTGTGCGCCGTCACGGATGGAATAGCGACACTTCTTTCGGGTGTAACCCGGATGTGGTCCGCACCTTCCCCCCTATGGTGCATACCTGCACGCTATGGAGCGGCGGCTCTGTCCAGGACTTGATGTTTTTACAGCAATTATAACACCCAGAATAGTGCCAAGCCACGCAGATAAGATTATTGTCATTTTGCTTTATACATCAGTGCCCATTGAGAAAAATGTACCTCATTTCCATGAACCACATTTGTTCCTCTTCTAAATATCTCTGCATTGCCTGTCTTTGCTCCCATCTGCGCCAAATTCTTTCCTCTTGCATCTTCCTAGGTTGATTGCTCGGCTTCACTTCTACTGAAACGCGTGGGTTCACATGTTTCTTGAAAAAAAAAAAAAATAAATGTTTTATAGGTTTAGTAGAATTAGGCTATGATAGTATATAAACACAAGTGAAGAAAAATTTGAAGGGGAATTACACATATACGATTCCAGAGTGAGCAGTGATCAAATTCACATGCTGAGGAAATTACCTTTTCCTTAAAGGCGTTGTAAAGGCAGGAGGTTTTTATTAAACTAATGCATTATTAAAAGATCCTTGTGTCGCGTAGTGGAAGTGCAGATTATCAAGCAATACCAATGAAAACATTCAGGTCAACTGTCATGAGAGTAGTATACATAAACCCATTCTGTCAGTACTGAAGCAGAAAACTTAGGATTGATTCTTGCACTTTCCATTAAAGCGGAGAACCACCGGATTTTTTTTTTTAAAAGCTAACAGCGACAAATACTGCAGCTGCTGACTTTTAAAAAACAGACACCTGTCCAGCGTGCCCGCAATGACGGCAGCCGAGGAATCACTCGTCTCTCGGCTGCCCCCGCCGCCATCCTCGGTGAGGGAATCAGGAAGTGAAGCGTTACAGGATCACTGCCCAGTTCCCTACTGCGAATGCGCGAGTAGCGCAGCGTGCCCACACTGGTCACCATTTTTGTGTGGAACTTCACTTTAAATTGTTTAATTTAAGCAGTCAAAAGTAGGGTAGTAGGTATAAGCAGTAGGGGTAGCCAGAGTGTGAATCAGACTTTACTGCAAGTGGCAAAACTTCAGAAGGCGCTAAACCTGTGTAGTGAAGGAGTTGTGTGAGCAGTAGGCACTTAGAAGAAAGTCTGGTCCAAATGCAGCAGGAAAAAAACTGGGGTCACAGCCTGAGGACACCCTAAAATAAGGAGTCTGGGGGGTGTGGCTTAGGGTTCCACGAAAGTGGCTGCTTGGTCTCACAGCTCTATCCATACATCCTGGCTCTGATTTTCTCCCAAAAGGCACCGATCTACTCCTAAGGACGGCGGGAACCCGATCCAGGTATGATGGTGAACAAATATGGGCCATCCACACCCCAATCCGCGGCGGAATAACTGTCCTGGTTCAGAAGGCAAGATGGCGCCGATCCCTCGGCCATGCACGAGGCTGCGCTGCAGCCAGACCCATACTCAGCACAGATCTCTTCACATGGGGTGAGTGACTATACCTGCCGACTTTCACACCCAGGCAGCACATTCAGCAACTCTAGACTCCCCAGCCTGTTCGAGATCATGCTGGTCATAAAAGACTGTAAAACTTCTCACTGTCCAAATGGAAAGCATCCATATTGAACGTTCAAGTTTCCTGGAATACACAGTGCATCCATTAATCAGCAACTGTACGCACGGCCACGGATGAGCTGGGGATCCTAAATTAGACGATTTGGAGAATCACTCCCGAAAGAACAACCTCCGATTTGTGGGGTTCCAAACGATAGGAGCGGTCCCACCCTGAAAGATTCCTCCATAAATGGCTGTGTGATGTGATTGGGGTAGAGGAACTCTCCCATGCCTTTGAAATTGAGCGTAACCCCCCCCCCCCCCCCCCCCCCAAGATCACGGATTGCAAAATTCTTAACGTCCGTGACAAAGTAATACGATTTCCATTTACCCTGATTTCTCAGCAGACGTGCAACGCATATCCTTTACAGCGGTAAAAGACCATCCCTTCACTTTAGCTCTTGTCACAGGTCCCTGAGCCTCTCCATGCCTCTGCATTCCTCCTACTTGCTACCTGTGGGCAATATCCCCGGGGAATTTATTACGATTCCTGACCCCACACAGATCTGATGCTGGGCCTCATTGCGGTTTGTCCTTGCATTACTTTATGCTGCATATACTTTTGCATCCCTGACAAATCTCAGGATCACTCCTACCTGTAATGCCTTTTGATCTCCTTAAGGGACTGCACCTGTTGTGCCTCATGTACTTGTTATTGTTTGTGCCTTATGTTACAGATTTCTTCTAGATCCTGCAAGATGGACACTTGTACTTCACCTGAGAGCCCCCATACCAGTAGGTGACAAGGCCACAGGGCTTCTATCCCCTCTCAAGACTGTTGCTGAGGGGGATACTTTTTTTTTAGGGATTCAATGCTCACTGTGTTTGGGTTAGGAGGGCAGGGTGGGGGGTGGTCAGGGAGGGTGTTAATTTTGACAGTCCTATCACATGTTCTAGCTGATGAGAATGACTGGCCTTTCAGGATTTTGATTGTTATATATGCTCCTATGAACACATTTTCTTTGCGGTTATTGCATCCCTACTATATATGGCATTATAGCCTGTATTTGTGGTGTGCTGCACCGTTTGATATCATTTGCAATGTTACTGTACTGACCGGGACTCCTTATGGCTGAGGTGTTGAAACAGATTTTATGGAATGTTAGGGGGTTGAAAACTCACCTTACAAGCGGTCCCTGATGTTCTCATATTTTAAGAAACATAAGCCCCATATGATTTGCCTTCAGGAGACCCACCTTACTGGTGCTGCGTTGAGGTCCCTTAAACGTCCCTGGCTGGCTTCCCAATACTATGCCACTTATTGAACTACTACTCCCGAGGGGTCTCTAATTTGCTGGCAAGGTTTCTTCCATCTGAGATTTTGTTAGTGACGGACCCTGCAGTACGATTCATTATACATACTTTTCGTATAGTTTCCATAGTTTTTACGCTGGTGAACATATATGTTCCTCCTCCGTTTTCCCCAGATATTCTTCCCCATCTGTCCTTCATGCTACTGTCCAGATCCCCTGGTCCCCTGCTCTTTGTAGGAGACTTCAATGCTGTACTAGACTCTACAGAGGACCGTTTGCGAGGAGGGGGCAGACCCTATCCCATATTTGTTGATTGGACCCAGGTATATAACCTTACTGAGTTATGGCGCTGGAAGCACCCAGATGACCAACCTTTTTCCCGTTACTTTGACTCCTTACACACCAGGTCTCGCATTGACCTAGAATTCGCTCCAGTAGACGTACTCCCATTGGTCCAGTTTCCTACTTGCCAGGGGGATCTCGGATTACGCTCCTCTGTCAGTTGGTCTGCTCCTCCTGCAGAGAAAAGGCCCTCAGGTCTGGAGATTGAACTCCCACTGGCTCGAGGATGAGATCGTGCAGAGTAAGAGCCATAGGGGTATGACCGAATACTGGTGTGTGAATCAGGGCATCACTGGACCCTCCACAGCCTGGGAAGCTTTCCAGGCCGTGCTGAGGGGTACTCTTATGTCCATTACTGGTATCCAGCACAAAAATGCCCAGCAATGTAGAGGAACTAGAATGTGCATTAACGAAGGCAGAAGCGAAGTACTCCCAAAACCACACTGCAGCCAAGTTGACCCCGTGGCTGCACAGACGCAGGGAATACGAGCTCCGCCTGTTAGACCTTACTTAAAAAACGTATGCTCTATGTCGGTCACCCAGAAGACATTTGAACATGAAAATAAGGCAGGTTGTCTACTCGCATATCTTACTAGACCTGACTGTGCCCCTATCTGAATCCCTAGGATACTGGTCTCTGGGAATAAAATTAGTGATGTCCCTCAGGATACAAGAGATGCCTTTCTCTCCTTTTATCGTGACCTCTACCCTTCCAGAGCCGATTACTCAGACAACTTCACGACTACTTCACCCAAATACTACTCCCCTTTTGACAGACCAGGCCCAGGGGCAATTGGATGAGCTACTTTCTGTGAAAGAACTTTACCTTGCGATTTCACAGATGCCGGCTCATAAAATGCCAGGTTTGGACAGTTTTACAGCAGAATATTATGCGCAATTTCAGCACCTCCTTAGCCCTATTTTACTTAGGTCATACAATGTGGCCTTGAGAGAAGGGGTACTCCCTCCCTTGATGAGGGAGGCGCCGAGTGTCTTAATACTTAAACCTTGAAAAGAACCTTTGACATGTGACTCCTATCGGCCGATATCTCCGATTAATGTGGATGTCAAAATTTTGGATAAGGCACTGGCCAACCCTCTAAACAAGGTGATTGACAAGTTGGTGGGAGTGATCAAGGGGCTTCATACCAGGTCGCTTAACCAGAATGAACATCCGCAGACTGTTCCACAACCTGAAGTATCCACATGACTGTCCACCCACTCGAGTTGTGTCCCTAGACACCTGTAAAGACTTTTGACAGTGTGGAATGGCCATATCGGTTTCAAGTCTTATAGCTGTATGGCTTTGGCCCCCAACTGATAGCCTGGATATGGCTTCTCTATACATTGCCACTAGCCCGTATTCAAATTCGCAGATCACGGAGACCTTCCAGATCACCAGAGGTACCAGACAGTGCTGTCCTCTATCACCCTCCTGTCAGAGAAGCTAGTGGACCAGACTGTGTGACTTTCAAAGAGCCAATTATTGACATTCCTTATTATATCCGGTGAGTGCAAGCACACCTCGCCTTGGTATCCCTCCCTGACCTTGAGCCTGTGATCCTGATGTTGAGCCTGCATTTTCCTGACCCGATCCTACACGATCCCCATCCTAAACCCATCCTGGACTCGCCATTCCTGCTTCCTCATTGCCTTGGATCCCTGTCCCCTTGTTACCTGGACCCCAAAACGTATATAGGTGAAAATATAAAAATGTATTAAGAAAAAGGGAATAACACAACCACCTCCAACAGAACACAGTGCAATAAACCAATAAACAGTGACCCATAGATAACTAAAGACAATATGTACCTTGAAGGGAGATACCATAATCGTAAACAGGCCAGGCCATACACAAGGAGATCAGAAGATAGACGGGGACAGGGGAGGAACAGGGAGATGACGGATGGATGTGCTGCAGAGCAGGGATCTGGGTAACAAAGGGACAGGGATCCAAGGCAATGGGAAACAGGAAGGGCAAGTCCAGGATAGGTTTATGATAGGGATCAGGTCGGATCGGGTCAGGAAGATGCAGGCTCAAGGTCAGGGGGAGAGAGATACCAAGGCGAGGTGTGCTTGCACTCGCTGGGTATAAATAGGGAGGTCAATAATTGGCTTTAAGTTACACCTAAACACAGAAAGAGCCGTACGCTCCACACCGCCAAGATCCATCCGCTGGTGGAGACCAGTACTGCGTCCCAAAGATGATATAACACCAGCAGGGAGAAGCTCTGACAGTTCCACACTGCCAGGAGACACCTGCTGGTGAACCAAAGTACTGCAAGCCAAATAAATATTACCAGTGGATGGAACCTTTCCTGACACCTATTTGCTCTGGCCATGGAGCCCCCTTGCTATTCAGGTGCGCAGCTCCCCATTAGAGGACTGCCCATAAATGGCATAGAGGAACGGATTTCTCTCTATGCAGACGATACGCTGGTTTACTTAGCAAACCCTCAGGACTCACTCACCAACTTGTTAACTGTTATTACTACCTTTGGGGACTTCTCCGGATTCCGAGTGAAATGGGACAGTCAATCTTCTTTCCCTTAGACCAAGCCCTTACTTCACAGATCCAATCGGACTCTGGATTACAAAATAGCCACATTTAGGTACCTAGGAGTTGTGGTTCAACTGCCACTGTCCCTCTATATTGCCAATAACCTAGGTATGCTACTTCTTCCACTACAGACCCAAACCAAACAATGGAGGGACTTGCCCCTGGAACCGATGGGACGAGCCAATGTCCTCAAGATGATATAATTTGCCTAAACTGTTATATGTCATGGCAACCTCCCCCTGTAAAATCCCTAAAACGATTTTCAAGAGCATTGATTCTATTTGTATTGCATTCATTTGGCACAGCAGACCCCCTAGAGTGGCACTGGAGACACTTGGTGGGGTTAGCTTTCCCTGACTTTTACCTTTATTACCAGGCATCTCAACTGGTTAATATCCATATCCATATTAATGACTGGCTGCACCCCGACTCAAACAATGCTTGTACAACTAGTGAATGTGCCATAGTTTCCTTGTTTGAAACATTGCATAATATAATTTATAGAAGGTGCACCCCACCGAAACCTGGAATGGCTATCTTGCGTACCTCTCTCTCTCAGTTTAAAACTTTACAGCCAAGTGTGCCTCATGGTTAGCCCTTAATAGTCAACTCTGGTTTAATCCTACGCTTCCGGAACTAAACTCTTTGCCTGAGCCTCAAAGGTGGACTTCCAGGGGGATCAAATACTTGTGTCACATATATACCCCTCAGGGTTTTCTCCCAGATGAGACTGAACTTTGACTTACCACGCACCTACACTTTTTTGTTCTATTATCAGCTTAGACATGCTGTGCAAGCACAGTTTGGTTCCTTGGATAGTCCACTTAAAACCCCAGATCTGAAAAGACTTTTTCCTATCAGCCGTGCGGTCTAAGACCGTCTCCAGCCCTGGGCCAAACAGGAGATCTCCTGAAAGGGGTATCCCGCAGAGCTTGGACTTGGAGGCAATGTCCCCCGGCCAAGTCTTGAGCCATAGGGCCCTTCTGGCTGAGTTGGCCAGAGCCGCGGATCTGGCCGACATGCGAATCGATTCCGCCGAGGCGTCGGCAATGTAGGCAATACCCCGCAACATTGCGGGGAAGGAGCATAGGATGGTTTCCTTATCTGTCCTAGCCTCAATTTTCCTCGTGTATTTTAGAGAGCCAATGCTCTAAATTACGAGCCACCACCGTAACTGCCAACTCTGGCTTAAGATTCCCCATCACGGAGTCCCAAGTCTTTTTTAACAGAGAATCCATTCTCTTGTCCATGGCATCAGAAAGGGTCCCCATATCTTCAAACGCCAGGTCAGTATTTCTGGAGACCTGGAAGAAGGCTGCATCTAATTTAGGTGCCTTGTTCCAGATGGCCGTGGGGTCTTCAGAAAAGGGAAATCTCCTTTTCAGAGATCGAGAAAAAAAGGGTTTCCTTTCGGGGTCCTGCCACTCCTTAATAGAATCAATTAGAAGCTCATGTACAGGGAAGACCTTTGACCTTTGTTCCCCCAGCCCCCTGTACATCTGGTCATGGAGGCTTAAGGGTTTAATGTCAGCCTGAATGCCGAGGGTGGTGTTAATTGCACCTAATAAGTCCTCAACCTCATCGAGAGAGAGCTTATATCTCGAGGGTTTCCTGGACTCTCCGTCCTGGTCATCCTCGTCAGATTCCTCCTGGGACTCAGGATCGACACTCTCTGGGAGAGAGCGTCCCTCCTGGGAAGGGCCTGCCGGCTCAACTGCTATAACTGAAGGATCAGGTGGGGCAGGAGCGAGACCCTGATTTTCTAACTGGGTTGTAACCTGTGTGGGGATAGTGGGAGGCTGCAGCCTTTCAAATAGGGACTTGAAGGAAGCAAAAGTGGAAGACAGTTCTTTTACTGAAGCTGCTAAACTATCTTCTGTCTCTGCATCCCTTTCCCTGACCAAAGACTGTATGCAATCCCTACATATTACTTTAGACCAGGACTCAGGAAGAGTGTCCCTACAGGAGGCACATTTCTTTTTAGAGCCATGTGTCTTCCCACTAGACTTTTCCAGACTCTTCTGAAAAGACATTTAAAAAAGAGACCCACACATTAGAAGACAAAGGGTTACAACCTTGGGGGAGACTTAGACAAACACCATGCTAGGATCCCCCTTCTGCCCCCCCCCCCTCAACCACCACAGGGGATAAATGGGGGAAAACACAATCAAGCCTAAGGTACGGGGGCCCTTTCCCAGGGAACCCTACCTTGGGCTGGCTGGAGGAAGCGTCCTTGGTCGGCCGTGCTCCGGAGATGCCGCCGACATTGCGGGTGGTTGCGCTGTGTCTCTACTCGCCCCGGCGAGTTCCTGACTCCTCCAGCCGAAAAGCCTGGGCCTCTATTAGCGCCGCGACCCGGAACAGGAAGTCGCGGGTCAAAGGGGAGGCCTTCCGTCGTGACGCCGGAAATGACGTCACCCGCCAATCGGCCCGCGATTTTTCAAAAATACATGCGGCCTGAGGGAAAAAAACAGGGCCCCTGGAATACCTCCCCGCCGCGGTCCACCTGGACACAATAGAGGACCCCCCATAAACCGGCTGCCGCGCTCGACACGGATTTGGGATGGCGAGATGTGGCGGTAAGTAACTGCCAAAACCTAGGAGGCCCCTGCTCCCTTTAAGGCATGAATTGCAACCACAGTCCCCTGACTGCTCAGCCTGTTCCTAAACAGTGTCTCCCCCCCGGAGGAAACACAATTAACTGAGGTCTGGCAGGGGGAGGAGAGGTTTTAAAGGCTGTGCAGTGTTTCCCAGAGGAAGAGGAGGAGCCTATCTCTCTATTTGTGGCTGTCCTGAAAGACGAATAGGGAAAATGTATATAATGTAACTTTGTTCACTGACTATTTTTAGCAAAAACTAAAGTAAATAGATTGTCATACAATAGCAAGCAAACATATCTGCTTATGTGTCCCCCCCAAGGAGTTCCAGAAACCGTGCTCAAAACGCTAGCAATAACTGGAGGGGAATTATTTAATTAAGGCTCAAGGCACAGAAAGTTCACCAATATTTTTCAGGAGGAATTCAAGACAAAAAGATAAATCTTTCAGACTGCCACTTAAAGGGGTTGTAAAGGTTTGTTTTTTATTTTCTAAATAGGTTCCTTTAAGCTAGCACATTGTTGGTTAACTTACCTTTTCCTTCTATTTCCCTTATAAATGTTTTTTTCTTTGTTTTCGTCTGAATTTCTCACTTCCTGTTCCTCCTCAGTAAGGTGTTCAGTAAGCTGTTCTGAATGACTTTCCACCGCTCGGATGATGGTGGAAAGCTTACCGAGGAGAAACAGGAAGTGAGAAATTCAAAACAAAAAAAACCTTTAGAAGGGAAATCGAAGGAAAAGGTAAGTGAACCAACAATGCACTAGCTAAATGTAACCCATTTAGAAAATAAAATACAAACTTTTACAGCCCCTTTAAGCACAATCAACAATTTTGGATACAAGATGGGAAAAGCTTCACTTGTTGAATTCAGGTCCTGACTGGAGAAAACTAGGGACAGGTGTCATTTAGGAAAACACACATTTTCATTAGATTCAAAACAATTTATGTGAACAACAGTGTGCTGATCTGAAATCCATTTTGTTTAAACCACTTAAGGACCTCCGCACGCACATTTACGGCCACAGAATGGCACGGATGGGCACAAGGGCGTAAATTTACGTCCTCGCCCAGTAGCGGTTTGGGGGTCCGATCGGGACCCCCTCCGTGGCGTGCGGAGGTCCCCGTGTCTCCGGGAGCGATCCGGGACGAGCGGACGGATGTCCGTGTTTACCCGCCCCCCCGCGATCGCTCCCAGCCAATCGCTGCGCTCTCCCGCCCTGTTACTTCCTCCTCCTGTGTTTACACAGGAAGGGGGAAGTGATGTAATCTCTCATCGCAGCGGTATTTCCAACCGCTGCGATGAGAGGAACACCTCACAGTAAGTGTGCACCAACATTACACTGACACACACACATAGGCATACTTAACACCTTGCGATCTGCCCCCCCACCCCCCCTGTCACAGTGTCACTGAATGCAGTGATCTAATCACTGCATTTAGTGTCAGTGTGACAGGCAGTGTAAAATCAGTTAGTGTTAGGTTCAGGATAGCCCCCCCCCCCACCCCCCTAATAAAGTTTTAACCCCCTGATCACCGCCCTAGTTAACCCTTTCACTCCCTATTGCCAGCATCACTAAGCGATCATTTTTCTGATCGCTGTATTAGTGTCGCTGTTCCCGCTAGGTAGCTATTTTTTTTTATTGCGATTTTTTTTTTTTACTAAAGACATGTGGCTAAATAAATTTTGGCCTAAATGTTTATTTGATTTTTTTTTAACAAAAAGTAAAAAAAAGTGTTTTTTTTTCAAAAATGTCGCTCTATTTTTGTATATAGCGCAAAAAATAAAAAATCGCAGAGGTGATCAAATACCATCAAAAGAAAGCTCTATTTGTGGGAAGAAAAGGACGCAAATTTTGTTTGGGAGCCACGTCGCACGACCGCGCAATTGTCTGTTAAAGCGACGCAGTGCCGAATCGCAAAAACACCTTGGGTCATTTACCAGCGTATTGGTCCGGGTCTTAAGTGGTTAATAAGTCAGTCCATTAAACACACAACACTATTAATCCACAAACCTTATACTGCAGCCTATGTCGGCGGCCCTTTAGATGCATGTCTCTGGCATTGGTATCATTGAAGCTGCATTCACAGAGTTTACAATGGAACCGTATTGTCTTCCCTTCCTCATTATGAATCTTGAAAAAAAGTTAAAAAAAATTGGTGTTTACATTCTTTTAGTAAAAAGAAAAATGTATATTGCCCAATTTTATTTTCCCCCATTTAGGTGACTAATTTTCCTTTTTAAATTTAAAGAGTATTTATCACATGTAATTTTTACATTTAAAGCTGTATAAAGAAAAGAGATGGCAGAATCTGGATTCACTATACAAATGGCAGACTTTGCGAGCATAACATGAGGCAAGCTATAAAAATATAGATCAATCATTACAAAACGTAATTAAAATAGAGCAAAAAAAAAAAAAACATAGAAGCACCCTCTACATTCAACAGGTCAACAAAACCCAATCTCAAGCATGGAGATCCAGGTGAATTGTATGGTAAATGGATGTTTGGTAAATGGATGTTTATCAGTATATACTGGTATATATGTTGTCAGCATAGATATAGATCAATTTTGCAGTTCCTCTATGCTTGAGGCCGCGTACACACGATCAACTCTATCTGCTGAAAACGGTCTGACAGACCGTTTCAGCAGACAGATTCGATCGTGTGTACGGGCGGACAGACAGATTTTGCCAGCAGACAGATTTTAAAGCCTGCCGTCCGACATGTCTGCTGGTTAGTACGCTAACCAGCAGACATATCTGCTCGCACATGCGTCGAATGGATTCGACGCATGCGCGGAAGTGTTTTACTTCCTGGTCCGGTGACGTGGCGGCGTCAACGTCATCGCCACGTCACCGCGCTGTCTGCCGGCGGGGATTTTGGTTTGATCGTGTGTACAGCGATCAAACCAAAACAGCCCAGCAGACCGATTTGAACAGATTTATTTGGTCGTGTGTACGTGGCCTGATAGTCAACACATTTCACAAGATTTGCTTGCTTCTTCAGGACTGATTGGGTGGATGCAGTTATTGGATTCAAAATGGATAAGAGATATTTGATAGGTATCGTCTCTTATATCAAACCGTTATTTTCTATTGTAAGCAATTGTATAGTCTTATACCTATATTTCTGCAGAATATGTCTCTCCCTCTCTCTGCTGGTTCAAGGGATGTCGGCTACTAGACGCACTAGGTGGGCGTACCAAGGATGCCGAGGCCAATCCGGAGCAATAAGGATCATTGTAATTCCCTCTCTCTCCACTCTACGAAGCAGATGAGGAACGAGCCTTAGAGGGAAGGCATAGATTAGCCAGTACTGACTCCACGGTGCCACTAATGCATCCGTCGGTTCTGCCCATGGGTCTCTTGACCTGGCCACAAAACCTCAATATCTTCTGATTGAGTCCAGATGCCAGGAGAGCTACATCTGGCGTGCCCCATATTTGGCAAAAGAAGCTGAAACACATCCGGGTGCAGAGACCATTCTCCTTGGTCCAGCATCTGGCGACTCAGGTAGTCCGCCTGCCAGTTTTCCACCGGCGGAATGTATACGGCCGACAGGGCCGGTACGCTCTTTCTGCCCACCTTAGGATGTCAGCGACCTCTGATGCTGCAGCGGAGCTTCTTGTTCCTCCCTGATGGTTGACATATGCCACTGCTGTGGCGTTGTCCAACTGGATCCTGACTGGACGCCCTGTAGCCTCTGAGACCAAGTGGAGAGGCACATCTTGATCACCCGAAGTTCCGGGATATTGATCGGCAAGTGGGATTCCTTGTGTAGACCGAACCACCCCAGACTTCGGTGGTGAGGACCATTTTTTCAAGAAACTTTCTCTAAGAGCATAACGCACCACCAGATAAGCGTGATAAGGTCGCTTACCAGAGCCCTATTGTGTGCTGACCCGGATCTGCAGTCTTCCTCACTGTCAGACCGATTTCGGGCCGCATCCTCAGATACATCAGAGCCAGGGCTATAAGATGAGTGGCATGAAATTATTTGCCCCATCTACAGCAGGAATAAGAACTACCAAATGAGGAAATGTTTTGTAATCTTCAGATCAAACATTTCCTGAAAACAAACATGCCTTTCCCTGTAGGTCCCCAGGATGCTTGCCTCCTTTACATCTAAACCAGCCCGGACCCCAACGCCCTTGGCAGGATTTTGTTTCTCTATACGCAACTTTTGACAAAATAACAACAACCTGCCTATGCTCAAAAATGCACGCCTGACCTAGGAATGGACTTCAAGGTCCAGGATTGGACATACATTTTGAAGTCTACCAAAATTCTGCTCCATCAATGTTTTAGCCATATTGTTATAACCTATTGTGCTCATCTTCTTGCTTCCATAACTGAGCAGCAAGGCACATTCTTTCATGTGTGGTGAACATGACCTATGGCCAGCCAATTCTGGATGGGGATCCATCAAATGTTCTCTGAACGCCGACTCACCTGTGCCTTTAGCTTTTTAATACGCACTCCTTAAAAAAAATGTTTTACTTTTTTAAATTTGGTTTTCCACATTGAAAATGTAACACATTTTCACATATCAAACATTTGTATACAAAAGCAGGAATACCCCATCCTCAAATCCCCCACCCCATCCTCCCTCCCTTTTATCTTGCCTTTTCTCTCCCTCCTCCCTTCCCAATGGGTCTCCATTTACCCCATAGTTTCGTAAGCTCTACCCATTTTCCCCCAAAATAGTGGAGAACCTCTCAATTGTTGCAATGTTACTTTATTTATGTTGTCTGGTGTTCTGTTCAATTTCACCCTTAGTTGTTCATAAATAAAAGACAAAACTATACCTCTTCCACATAGTTTTTTCCAACAGATTGCACATAATTTCCGTAAAATGTATCTTGGGCATCCATGTGTTCTTCTTCCATCTCTAACATTGATGGGCGTTGCTTGGAACTTGTAGATGAAACTGCAGATGATTCTGTAAAAAAATAAAAAAAAATAAGGTACTTGCAGATCATCCAGGAACTTGAAAATCACCACCATGTACTACAAACCAAACACAACCAACACTAATTAAGTGTACAAAGACACATACTGCTGCCACAGTACATTATCACTCCATAGTACATTATCACTCCATAAACAAATGCATATAAATATTTTTAAACAACCCACTAAGCTGTCCTTTTAGGGGATGGTCATGATCAAAATAAGCAGAGTGTCATGGTCAGCAATGGAACCGTTCAAGACTGCTGTGCCGAATTGATTTTAAGGAAAGGTTCTTGCACCATTTTTCGCAATTTCAGGTGTGACTTGCATAGACATCAAGTAAAGTAGCATGATTTCAAAGTAGCACTCAATGTGAACCAAGGCTAATTGTACAGTGCATGACACAGCCATCTTACTCATGCACAACTGGACATCCCAAAGCGATGAATATAAGGGTAGACAACAACTAGGCAAACAGAACCGTGTCAAGAGACCCAAAAACAACAAGAGTAAAGACCCAGGTTCAGAGTACCGCTGCAAGAACCTTGTGGCTAAAAGTTGCATCAGTAAAAGATTAGCCACCCACCTGGTAGATGGTGGCCTTAGAGAGTTGGGCAACAGAGGCTTGAGCACTAAAGGCCCAGGATACGCCAACAGATCAGGGGGAGTGTACACAACAAATGCTCAGGGGGAAGTTTTTGTTCTAGAGCATAGGCCAAGGGTTGGCAACCCCCAGCCCATAAGCCAGAATTGGCCCACCTGCAAGGTTGTCAACTATTAGTATTTCTGACAGCGCCACTAAAACAGCTTCCACCCAGTGCCACTGCCCATTGTTAGCTATAGTGGTTGGTTTCTAGGACTGTCTGGCGTCCTAGAAGCCAACCGTGCCCACCACACCGAGAATGACGGAACATCCTCCTCTAGATCTACTCAACCTCAGTGCTTTGCCTCCATGCTTCTGCCTGTACTGCAGGAGGGGTGGGAATGTTTTCTCTGGTGACCCTGATTGAGTATGGGGGGGGGGGGGAATTGTGACAAGATGCAGAAAATTCTGCTTTTGTCCAATAGGTCGCTTTTTGAATGCCTATAAGAGCCAGAATCATATGTTGTGACTGATGGTCAAGAACAGCTCCTGCTCCACCACATCGTGAGGCTGAGTGTTGTGTGAGCCTTCAGAACAGAAAATTTTTTTCCGGCTGTTTAGAGTTGGCTCGTGTTCTCCTGTTATTGCCATAGCTACAAGCAACGGTATTTCCCTCTGGGAGTTTGGAAAATAAGGCAAGCATTTCTGGTGGGAGTACATGCCAATATGCAGGTGTAGACTAGAGCTGCACGAATAATCGCAGAGAATCGTTCTCGCGATTTTCCGCCCCGCAACAATCTCAAGTTAACAATTCTCCTAGGGTTCAAATACAGTGCAATATTACATTAGCGTGCACATGAAACGGGATGCTGCCATTGGTATTGTGGAGGCTGCCTGTGTCCGAGCGGAGGGGAAGCCGACGGCCACGAAGGAGCCAGCGTGAAACACAAATGGCTCAGAGATGCCAGAACTGACGTCAGAATGTGATGCTGCCGATGGGCAGTATTCTTCCCACAGAGGTCTTGGGGACAGTGCACTTCCTAGCACAAGTCAGTACATGTCACAGGCAATATATTCTCTCAGTATGCTCTGGCAGTGTGTAATTTATATATATATATATATATACACATATATATATATATATATATATATATATATATATATATATATATATATATATATATATATATATATATATATATATATATATATATATACATATATATATATACACACACACACACACACACACACACACACACATACATACATACACACACATACATACATACATACACATATATAAATATAAAAATTAAAGCGAGTTTGCGCGCAGAAGCGAACACATACGCAAGTCTCACTTGCATATTTAAATTACGTCCAAACCACATATGTGAGGTATCCCTGCAAACAATGTGACAGCAATAAGTCTAGCACTAGACCTTCTCTAACTCTGAACAGGTAACCGGAGTGTTGCAATATTAAAGCGTGACATGTGAGGCATCTATTTACTCAGCGTATCATCTGTCACATTTTTACTGGGCTAACTTTACGGTTTCGTTTTTTATTAATGAAAAGGTTTTTTTCCCCCAAAAAATTTGTTTAACTACTTAAAGGACCGCCTCATGTGACCTGTCATTTAATCAACCCTTCTTGCAAATTTTCTTTTTATTGAGAATTTTTAACCATATTATACATAAACCATTGCACACCTGTATACTTACAATATAACATCATTAGGTTTTGATCAAAACTAAGTAGTGCATGAATAGACGATGCATATCCTGTCAAACATCTATTACTCCCTTTCAATAAACATATAAATACAGTTACCAAAGTATAAACCATTCGTCTTTTGTCTCGTCTGTTCAAACAACAAACAAAAAAAAAAAAAAAAAAAAAAGGGAAAAAGAAAAACCCTCCTCAGTATAGGTTCAATACAATCGAGGGCACTCCCCTCTGTGATCCTGTTCCAATCAAGATTTATACATCAGATATATCGATATATCTCCTGCTATATATGTAGCGTCCCTTTACTTTAAGTACGGACGCTATTTACATTTAGAGATAAATATTTTAATTTTATCTCTTTCATAAGAGGAAAAAAAGAGGGGGAGGGGACACGCTAACCATAGTATATTATGTAAATAATACAGAGAAAATAAATAATTAATATTGAATATTAAATATTCATGGCTACTCAACATTAGGGTTACCTGTAGCCCAAGTAGGGAATTCATCCGATTTTCGAAATTCAGACCATATAGACCATGTGTCGCGAAACTGCTCCTCCTTTCCCATTTCCCGTGCCATTAGGCCTTCCAATTCTTTAATACGTTCTAGTTCCTTTGCCCATTCCCCCAGGGAAGGTATTGTCTCTGTTTTCCAATATCGAGGGATAACTACTCTAGCTGCTGCAATGAAGTACCTGAACACATCTTCTTTTACTTTCTTAAAAGGTCCCGGGATCATATTTAAGAGAGCTATTTTTGGAGAGGCATGGATTGGTGTTTCTCCTAATTTTCCATAGAGATCAAAGATTTGTTTCCAAAACATTCTTATCTGGGGACACTCCCACCAAATGTGTATCATATTCCCTTTTGATTTATTACAGCGCCAGCAGATATCAGATATTTCATGGTTGATTTGGTGCATAGTAGAAGGACACCTATACCCTCTACTCATCACTTTATATGATTTTTCTTGCATTCTTGTATCTGTTGGCGCCTTAAGGGTCAAAATAAATCCTTTTTCCCAATCTGATATAGCTATGTTCTCTTGAAGTTCTCTTTCCCATTTCTGTGTGTACGTAGGAAGATTTGATCGAGTTGCTAACAGAAGAATAGAATATAGTACAGAGATTGAGTGTGTTATTGGCTCTTCTTGTAGAAGCAAAGCTTCAAATGTGGTTGGATCGGCACAGATATCTTGCTTTGATGGGATTGATCTTATATACCCTAGCGCTTGATGTCTCTGCAACCATTGTGTCGGGTTATGGTTTGTTCTTGTTGATGTGAAATCTACCAATGATACCGAGTCAGTCTGTAGAACTTGAGCAATTCGTCTGTGTTCTTCTTTATGCCAAGGCCCAAACGTAACTGAGTGTAGGGCTGGTAGAAAGTCTGGCGTTCCAAAAAAGGGGGTCATAGGGCTATGTTGTTTTGATATTTTATAGATAGGTATCAGGCGGTCCCATATGTACAGTGTTTGTCTAGTAAGATCTACCGGTATTGAATGCCCTTTTCTAAGATTACATGAGGTCCATGGAAGTGCACGTAAGTCTATAGGACTCATATGCCCTTCCAATTGAACCCATAATTTAGATTCAGAGTGGTGAAACCAATCAATAATACGTGTTAGTATAGATGCCTTATGATATATAGAGACATCTGGTACTCCCACTCCACCTCTATCTTTTGGAAGAGATAATGTAGCGTAATTAATTCTTGACTGGTTTGAATTCCATATAAACTTAGAAAAGATCTGGTGGATTTTACGAAAATATGTAGCTGGAATATGGATTGGGATTGTTTGGAACAAGTATATTAGTCTAGGGAGTATATCCATCTTAAGAGTATTAATTCTACCAAACCATGAGAGTCTCTTGAATACATAGGATGCTAGTATCTTTTGGATTTTATTAAGTAGCGGAAGATAATTTAACGAATATAGTTGTGTCATTGAAGCTGGGATACTAATCCCTAAGTACCGGATCGAATCTGGGCAGGACCTGAACGAAAAATCCTTTAATAAACGCTTCATTTTTGTTCGCGGTATGGATATATTAAGAAGTTCTGATTTATTACAGTTAACCTTAAAGTTACTGACTTCGCCAAATCTCTGAAATTCCAAAAGTATAGCTGGAAGGGAAGTATGTGGTTTTGTTACAAATATTAAAAGGTCATCCGCAAAAAGAGCTAATTTTTCTTGTAAAGGACCTATTTGGATACCAGCTATATTTTCATTTTGTCTCAATGCATTTGCAAGGTGTTCCATTATTATAACATATAACAATGGGGATAAAGGGCACCCTTGGCGCGTTCCATTGGAAATTGGGAAAGCTGGGGATAACGAACCATTCACCCTAACTCTAGCTGAGGGTGATTGGTATAAAGACATAATCCTTGCTATCATATGTGGACCCAAACCAATCTGTATAAGAGAGGCTCGTAAGAACGCCCAGCTTACCCGGTCGAACGCCTTTTCGGCGTCGACAGTTAGTAGACATAGAGGAATACCTTGAGATTGAGCGTAATCCGTCAGCAAAAGAGTTTTAAGCGTATTGTCTCTTGCCTCTCGACCGCTAACAAAGCCGACTTGGTCTAAATGAATAAGTTTGGGTAGTAGTGATTGTAGGCGGCCAGCTATGATTTTCGAAAAAAATTTTTACATCTACCCCAATTAAAGATATGGGTCGATAATTCGTACATAGTGAGAGATCTTTATCTACTTTCGGAATAAGTGAAATGTGTGCTTCCAGAGTTTGTTTAGGGAATATTGAACCATTCGCTATAGAGTTAAATACCCGAGTCAAAAACGGGGTAAGCAGGGGAGAAAAATGTTTATAAAATTTTGGCGTAAAGCCATCTGGGCCAGGGCTTTTACCCCCCGGGGTGTTGGTAATAGCTTTGGCCACCTCTTCTTCAGTAATCAACATTTCCAGTTCTTCTACAACATTTTCCTCCAGCATAGGTAATGAGGTATCTGATATATAGGTTGTTACCTTGTCCGCTTCGTTATCCAGTGGATTCAAAGCTTGGTATGGAGGTATATTATATAAGGACTGGAAAAAATCATTAAATGTTTTCATAATTAATGATGGTGAAGTTATTATTTCCCCATTTGGGCTCTGAAGCTTTGAGATAAAAGTAGGACTCTGATATGTTTTTAAAGAATTGGCTAATAGTTTTCCACATTTACCACTAAATTTATATTGATGTAGCGCCCCTTTACTTGAGTATGTACGTGCTGAGGATTCGTATAGGTTGCGTAAGCTAGTTCGGGCTGCTACTGCTTCCGATAGAGTTTCTGTCGTATTTATGTGCTTGTGTTCTGTTTCTACCTTTCTAAGCCGTTGGACTGCCTTCATAATTTCCCCTGAACGCTTCCTTTTAATTCTGGCCCCTAATTGGATAAAAGTCCCTCTCAAAACTGCTTTCAGGGCCTCCCATTGAGTAGGAAGTGCCGTGGAATCTAATGTATGGTCTGCCAAAAAGTTTGAAATAGTTTGGTTTATCCTCATAGAACATTCCGTATTTTCCAATAATGCGTCGTTTAATCGCCATGTCCATTCTCTAGGTGGAACCGAAGGAATGGTAAGTTTCAAAAATAGTGGAGCATGATCTGACCACACCATTGTGCCGATATCGCATATTGGAGACCAATCAAAGCAATTATGATCCACAAAGAAATAGTCAATCCGACTATATGACTGATGGACCGGTGAGAAATATGTGTAGTCTCTAGATTTGGGGTGTAATAACCTCCATACATCTATTAGGTGGTGATCATAGAGAGCATGCTTCAGTATTTTCAACCTGGACATTGAGACTGCCGTTTTTGATGAGGAAGAATCCAATTGTGGATCCATTGGTAAATTGAAGTCTCCTCCCAAAATAAGTCTCCCCTCCCCAAAACTAAACAGTGTTTCCAGGAACTTCATTGCTGTTTGACACTGATTAAAGTTTGGCAGGTAAATATTTGCTGCGGTAAATTTTATTCCCCACAGGAGAAACTTAACAAAGACATACCTTCCCTGACTGTCCACTATCTCATCAATTAATTCAATAGGTAAATTCTTGTGGAAGGCAATAGATACTCCCTTGGACTTTTGTTCTGGATTAGTACTATGGAACCATCGATTGTAATGGTCACTAGGGCAAATGGGAAAGGAGTCGGTCTGAAAGTGCGTTTCTTGTAGAAAGAGCATATTAACTTTAAGTTTATGCATTTGATATACAATTTGTCCTCTCTTAGAGGCGACATTTAGGCCTTTAACATTATAGGAACATATATTCAAAAATGGTTGAGATATCGTTGTAGTAGCCATGTTAAGGAAAGAAAAAAAAAAACACGTTTCTAATACACTGACTTATGCAGTGCACTGTGTGATTCTTCACACAATAGGCAACAACTGTGCCTGACCTATATAGGGGTAAAAAAGAGAAAAAGAGAAAAAAAAAAAAATACAAAAGATACAAAAGACAAAAATTCAACGGAACTACGAAATGTGTTCCCTGCGATCTCCTAGTTACTAAAGGGAAAGGTTATACCAAATCAATTCACTTGTTATTATGGGTGATTAGTTATTCTACACTCCATGAGACATAGCCCCTGATATTTAATTGGGATACACTATAACATTTATTTTCTTGCTTTATATGTATTACCGACACAAAAAATATATATATATTATTTTCTACTTTACCTTATATTTCCCTATCTCTCCCCGCCCCCCCCTATGTCCCCTCCACCTTCCTCAGCTAACTAACCTACGTTACTAATACTCCCTCCCTCCACATTCACTGCTTACTCAGGCCTATATATACTAGATCTAAACAGATCTTCTCCCCAAATTAGTCTTATTGCAAATCTTAATATCTCTTCTGATAGGTGGTGAGGGAAGAGGAGAAAAAAAAAGGGTAAAAACAAAAAGAAAAATAGAAGAGGAGAGTTCCTAGGAGGTGGGGGGAGGGGGCTGAGGGACATTTATATATAACTTTTCAAGTATTTCATTAGTTATTCAAACTTTGTTCTAACTAATCAGTCTCTTGGTTAACGTCTTGTATCCCTGATTGTGATACGTCCCTTCCCCTTTGCTGTATATTGGTATCAGCTAGCCGTCCTGGCTGACGGTGTTCTTCTGGTGGATCGAGCCAATTTGGGACAGAGATAGGATTTTGACCAAGAAAAACAAAAAATATGGGGAGAAGTCCTGGATCAGACAAGACAAACAACTCCGATCCCTTTGTTACTTGTATACTGAAGGGATGCCCCCATGTATATGTAGCGCCAGATTGCCGGATTAGATCTAGTAAAGGGCGGACCATCCTTCGCATATATAATGTATTTCTGGACAGGTCTGGGTATAATTGTATAGAAGAGTTTTCAAAGTCTACAGGGCCGTGGCTCCATGCCCTTCGCATGATCTCCTCCTTTAGTCTATAGTAGTGCACCCGACATACTACATCTCTGGGATGGCTAGCCCGACCCCTCATCCCTCTCCCCACTCGATGCACTCTGTCTAGTTCAATATTAGTACTAGCCTCTTTCCCCAGAACCTGATTGAATATAGCAACCACTTTAAGATTTAGTTCTGCGCCAGAAACATCCTCCGAAATCCCTTTTAAGCGAATATTATTTCTTCGATTGCGATTTTCGCTATCTTCAATACGCAATTGGTGTTGGCGCGCGATATAAATGTATGCAGTCTCTAAAGCCATGATTGCCGCATGATTTTCTTGTATGTGGGCAACCGCAGATACTACCTTATTAGTATCCGTCACTTGTTCTTTTAGGGCAGTATGAATAGACGATTGCCCAGGCCTCAAAATCTGCCCGAAACGCTGATATTGCTATTTCAGAGTCCTGATATACTTAACCTCCCTGCGGATGATTCTTTAAGATTTTAGGTGCTAAAAGCCATGATTTGCTGTGCTTGTAATTCGCTATGATCTAATTCCCTATGTATGTGATAATATAATTATAGGCTGAAAAGTTGCCTGTCACGATCGCTATCGCTACAAGTGATTCTTATTATCGCTGTAGCTGCTCTAAAACGTCACTTGCTATGGGCAATCTACAGTTTAGAAAGAAAAGCACATGTAGTGTACAGGGCAGTAGGGACTACATACAGTACTGTAATCTATAAGATTACAGTGTACATTATTTTTAAATTTGGCGCCGTTCCCCCCCCTACGTTCGCCGGAGGTACACACAGCATTGCCCACTGCGGGGATTCATCGCTCAGTAAATCTGCATCCAGCGAGGTAAACGCAGATCTCACCCCGTTGAAGACCGCCAGGGAGGCTAGTCTGACCGGGGGAAAAAAAAAATCACCCCGAGCGTGACTGTTACCGTCACTGAATGTTAACCCCGAGTCACGCTATACCGCCTTAAAGGAGCTGTAGAGCCCTCTGATGCTTCTTGCTGGACTATAGTTGGACCTTTCCTACTGTATACAGGAGGCTGAGTTTTACCCGTATCTGTATAAGCATCCGTATTAGCATTGTCCATATTTGTTACCCTACTTGTTACTTCTGATGTATCCGCTCTGTGTATCATTACCGTCTTATCCATTGCCCCATCTGTCCTTACAGATTCCTCTCTTTCCAACTCTCTTTCCAACTCCTCAGATTTATCCAGGGGGTCCTGTTTATCTGCACTGTTGACCTTAGCCGTTTTAGTTTTAGTACCCTGTTTATCCACATTTGTATTAATGGACATCATACTTCCTTTATCTAACTGGAACGGTGGTATAGACTGGAAAGCAGCAACTGCCGCAGCCGCTGCAGCGGCTCTAGTAGATAAGGTAAATCTTGTCTTACCCGACGTCATCTTGTTCTTGTCCTTTTTAATATATATCCAACTGTATTTAGTTGAATTTAGCTGAATTTAGCTGTATTTGAGTAGTTTTTAATGCAGTTTTTTTTTTTTTTTTTTTTTCTATAATATTCAAAGTTCAAAGTTCACAGTTGTAATGATTAAATTTACCCTTCTTTATTGATGATTTGAGGGTAATATAAAATGTATGTAACCCCAAAGAATGTTTTCATTAATGATCCTCAGCAGTTCTTAACGGTTCCCCCTTCTTTTTTTTTTTTTCTTACTAGTATTAATGCAATGGCAAGATTCAATAGTAAGATCAATATAGTCAATGATATAATCAATAGATGCAAGATTTACTTATCTTTCCAGAGGTTTTCCACAGATACTTCACTCCCTCTGACACTGAGACTCCCGTCTCACTGCACTAACAGGGATCAGACCCTGTTCGCACTCACGAGTGATATTGCAGGCATAACAGCGGGACAGCAGAACACCAAGAACACCAAGACGGCGGGTCACTGCAAGCAGGGCATCAGAACACCAGGACAGCCGGACGAAAGCCAAACGAAAGCGGGCACAACGGGACCTCAGTAGGATGATAGCAGGCACACACGAGTGTCACTGCAAGCAGACAGGATCGTGAGCAAGACAGCGGTACACCAGGACACCCGACACCAGGATCGCGGGATGATAGCAGGCACTCACGAACGCCACCGCAAGTAGGATACCAAGACAGCGGGTCACACAGTGGGACCGCAGCGGGATGACAGCGGGATGAAAACAGGCACTCACGAGTGGCACTGCAAGCCTACAGGACAGCTGGACAGCTGGGTACCCGGATCGAGTCAGATTGGGTCCCGTAACATAACCATAACCAGCAAAATGGGATAGGATGAGATATGAGTGGAGTATGCAGCAAACAGTTAGCGATCGGCAAACAGCTAACCCACAGCTAACACACAGTCCGCAGCACGCAGAGATAGCAGAGGTAGCCGATAGCAGTCAATGTATACTCCCAATACTCTCAGTAGTAGCTCCAGTATCTCCTCAATAGCTCGGTCCTTTTTCAGTCCCTTTTCCGTGCCTTTCCAGCAGTCTAGATAGCTTTTCTTATTCCCAACAAGCCCAGATAAGTCCTCCGGCTAACTGCACATTCCTTCTATCGGGTGCAGGGAAACACAGAGCTCGTTGAACACGTGCACTCTCAACAGCTCATTACTAACCCCTGTCAGCTGTTGAGTCCCTGTCAGCTGTTGAGACTGACAAATGCTAATCAACCCTTCTTTCTTTGAGCTGGCTCTGTCCTTTTCAAATGACAAAGAAAGAACATATGTGCACGACCGATATTGAATACTATATTTTTAATAACCCAGGATTAAACTACATCTACACTACTACTACAGATCACATCTCGTTAAGGCAAAACTATCCTATGCTTACATTTATGTTTACACCAATATTTTTGGCCATGTCAGAGAATAAACTGACTTGCCAATATCAGCACTTATGCACACGAATGTCGCTTCAGCGCATGCGGGTACGCGATACAGCGGAACGGCACAGGAACATGCGTATTGGGGCGAGCATAATGAGAGTTTCTTTGTCGGCCTATAAAAGGCTGTTCAGCCCCATCTTTAGTTGCTGGTTTGTCTCTCAGCTTCCTGTGTTCCTTGCTTCAGTATCCCGTTATCTTGCGATCTTGCGATTACCCGTTGTGACCCGGATTGACCTTGACCTGCTCTAATCATCTCCAGTACCTGACACCCGGCTTGCTTTAAGAACTTCTTTACTCTGTCTCCTGTGTTTGACCCCTGGGGCTTGCTTATAGGACTTCTCCACCCCCGGCTTTCCTAATGAACTTCTCTTCCCTTCAGCCCTGTTGGATTAGAACCTCAGCCGGGCCTGGGAACCAGACTGTCAAGCCTACCTCTGCACAGTAACGGCTCTCCAGTGATCTTGAAGCAAGATCTGTCCAGCCTGCTGGTGACTCATGCCTCTTTGTGCCCCTCACCCTCTGCATCACCTCCAGAGGTGGAGTGCACTTATTTGCAAGGGGGAACATGTATATCTGTATATCTCCGAATCAAATATGTATTTTTTTCATCATATAAGAAGTTAAATCTTAATTTTAAAAACTTAAATAAGTTGAAGTAGCCATAATTGGATTTGATGCTTACCTGTAGGTAATGACTCGGAGTTGGCGGAATATTCAAAGGATTGTGAATTTTCTAGGTTTTGCATTCCAGTGGAAGTGAATGTTGGGGATTTGCTGGGTGGTCCAGGTGTGTGTTTTATGACGGGTTCTGTATCAGGAATTGGCTTTCCTAATCTAGTGTGCAATTTTACAACCTGTAAAAAGCATAAGAGAAGCAAGGGGTGAACTACAATTGGGATAACCATAAAACACACACAAAAAGAGGAGAAATATTTTCTCTATGTTCATTGGAGAACTCATATCTGCTTTAGCAATATTACCAAGTGGGTATATTGCCACATGAAGGGGTAGGCTACACGGTGCGTTAAGAAAGCCTAGGGTGCGACCACCACTGGTGGCCAAAACACCCTCTACAGCCAAGTACAAGTCAGTTACACGACATAGTGCAAATGAAAAGAACGAAAATATTTCCACAAACAGGCAGCAGCAAGATTGAGGAGTGTCCTCCAAAAACGCAGAGAAAATGTCTTTATAGCGAGTAAAAAAAAAAAAAAATCATTTTTTTTGTTCATTGGGGGAATAAAGCTATTCTTTAGATTACCAACAACTGGGATGACCTAAAGCAGTGTCACAATGGGGTGAGCAAATAAAACAGAAAATCTAACTAAATCAGGCTACAGATGGTTTGAATCTCCACCAGTTTGGCAGGAATCTGTCCTCTGTAAGGATGTGCTGGAGCTGAGGAAAGTCCAGAGAAGGGCAACTAAATTAATAGATGTACAGAAGGACCTCAATAACGAGGAATAACTACAAGCACCAAATGTATTGTCCCTGGAGAAAAAACGCTTGAGAGGCCATATGATAGCAGTATACAAATAGCTCAATGGGAATCCCAGCGTAGGAAGAAAACTTTTCAGTCTTGAATTGTAAGAGGACACAGGGCCACACAATGGAATCGGAGGAGAAGCGGTTTAACCTTAAGATGCTTAGGGGGTGTGGAACTCTTCCACTATGGGTGTTAGCGGGGAGTATTGATAGTTTTAAGAATCTTGAGCGTGCATCTTCGTGAACACAACAGGTATATGGGAAAAGGATTATTGACATGGACACATATACACCTACACAGGTTAAACTGGATGGACTATTGTCTTTATTCAACCTTACCTACTATGAAAACAAAACCTGTTCCACTGAGACATGATCTCATTGCTGCATATTTTTGGAGGGATGTTTTAAATAGAGAATCACCTCAAAAAGGATGCTACAATGAAACCCATTACTCTGGGAAACAAACGAACACCTGCACAAGTGCAGTAGAAGAATCTGAAGCTGTATTATAGGCAAGTGACAAAACAAAAATATAGTGTAGCACAACTATAAACAAATAAAACAAGTCATAATATAACAAAATTCCACTGGTGTGCAACTTTTAGTGACTGTTCATAATTTTCCAGTGACCACCTCTAGCTAGAATGCCTGCTCACCTCCAAAAGTTTACCCCACTAAAGTCTCACGTGCATGTGATTATATCTATCTCTCAGGATGCCTTGGGAAAACAAAACTTACTCCAGGTGTTCCTGGACAAGACAGACCTCCTCCTGGGTTCTCACTATGTAGTCCTCACCGCAGTCACACACACTTAGTGTAATATCTCTCAGGATTTATCGGGAACATAAATCATCACAGTGCACCTAGAGAGCACAGACTTCCTCCTGGGATCTCATTCAGTCATGTGTGGCCATATAAAAACAAAAGCAAACCATAGTGCTCTCTGCTAATAACATTTATAAAAATGGTAACTTAGAGATAAAACGCTCACATACAAATGTGAAAAACATTGTCAAAAAGGGAGAGTATTGCCTTTATTAGACTAAAGGAGAAAAATAATAAGATGTGCCAGCATCCCGGTTAATATGAAGAAAGTGAGACCCAAATGAAAAAATGCAGAAAGAATGCTTGTGGCCAATTGACATCAATAATCATAGGTCAGATGGTTGTTGGTTGGGACTTTCAAGGCACTGATGAAAACCAGATTGGTATAAAAGGCTATATTAACATAAAACAAAATACAATATAAAAACATTTAGGGACAGACCCCACAGATCAAATTAGATAACAGAACCATCTGTGTCTAATGGGTGGAGCCAATGACCTCGACCGGTTTCGCGGTAGGAACCGCTTCTTGAGGAGGGTCTAAAAGATATTTACAGAATATATAATAAATAAGCAAAAAGTACAATATAGATCAAAAATTCATAAAAATAACAGTACATTTACTCTCATTTAACCCTGGGGGTGCTGTAGCATTAAGGTGTTCAATCCAGAGGCAGATAAATAAATGAGATGAACTCTCCCCCCCCCCCCCCCCCTGCTTCTTGTCATCCCCCTTAATTCAGGGATCGTTGAGATCTTTCACCAGTACCAATCATTGCAGAAAACACCATCTTTCTCATGCAATTCCTCTTCTTTTCCGTGTTCCCGATTACTCGGTTCTCCTTTGCAATGAACAATCATTATAGGTTTTTGTGTGTGTGTGTGTGTGTATGTGTATGTGTATGTGTATGTGTGTGTATGTGTATGTGTATGTGTATGTGTATGTGTATGTGTATGTGTATGTGTATGTGTATGTGTATGTGTATGTGTATGTGTATGTGTATATATATATATATATATATATATATATATATATATATATATATATATATATAAACTACTCATTGGTGACTAATGTTGCAATTTATTTGTAAATGTTTTTTCAAAGTTGTTATGTTTACAGTTTATTTTGAGAGCTATGCTCTCCCAGTCACACGATCCAGCCCTGACAATGGTTTCCTTCCCCGATTGGCGCATAGCGTGTCCGTCCTGAATAGGGAGCTCCAATCGTAGCTCCCTGTTTGCAGCCTTTGACCTGGCGTCACGCCATTGGGTCCTATGACTGCGCACTGTTCACAATGCGTGGGAGGCGGGACGGTGGACCACGCCAGCGTCTTGATCATATGACGCTCTGGTTTGGGATTATATACATAAACAGCTCATTGAGCCGTTTGTGTGAGACAGCACGGACGCTCTCCCTGGGGTCACGCGACGATTTCATCATTTATTGGTAAGTTTTTTGGCCAGTGCTTTTGTACACTTGCCCCCTATCTTCCTTATTTTTTTTGCCTGGCCATGCTGTGAGCTGTTCTTAAAGGATCACCAAAGACTTTTTTTTTTAGCTAAATAGCTTCCTTTACCTTACTGCAGTACAGGTTTCATGTCCTTATTGTTCGTTTTTGCATTGAAGTTGCTGTAATCCTGCTCTGTTCTCCACACTTCCTGCTTGTCTGTTTCCTTATAACCACAGTGCTGGGAGCTTTCTCACGGTGGTCTAAGCTGTCATTACTGTGTGTCTAAAACTTCCCAGAACCAATCAGATTCATTTTAAAAACAAAACACTGCCCTGGATTTGTTTGTTTTTGTTCTGTGTGTCTATTTCTACTTTGCAGAAACATGAAGTCAGTTCAAAAGTGAAACTAACCTGCAGGCACATTATATGATTGATTTGATCTATTTTTAATCATTTTGAAAAGGAATCAGTTAACTTTTATGTCTCTATACCCTGTAAACAGTCATTTCAGCAAAAACATTTTTTTCCTTTAGTGACCTTTAAAGTTCTATGCTTTTGATTTCCCTCCAGCCTGACAGACTGCCTTATGACTGTATAGTCATACGGATAACCTGCTTCCACCGTAGCATGCAATTTAACCCGCTCTTTGTGCCCCAGTACACATGAGTTTATTATAGCTCTTTTGGTAAGGACATATCTCCATACTTACTATTGACTTTCTTCCCTGTGATCCCCGGTATTGGTCCTACTGTTTGTATCTCTTCTATCCTATCCTTTATCCCAGCACAACTTGTTTCCCCAGCTCTTGCTATCAACAACCCTCCTCCCTCGTTCTTCCCCTTCCCTTAGTCCATGCTCACTCGCCCCCTTCCCACCACTCGATACCTCCCTCATTATCTACTCTCCCCCCATCTTGTCATCCATTCCCCTCTACCCCCCACCAGAGGTGTATTGAGGTTTTGTGCTGCCCTAGGCCTGACTAAACTTGTGCGCCCTTTAATTTAAATATGACCCACCCCTTACTGTTACGGCCACACCCTGTGTTTAAGACCCGCCCTGAAATTTTCGAGTGATGACACTAG
Source organism: Rana kukunoris (assembly GCA_029574335.1). Taxonomy (NCBI): domain Eukaryota; kingdom Metazoa; phylum Chordata; class Amphibia; order Anura; family Ranidae; genus Rana; species Rana kukunoris. Next base: position 412,637,167 of record CM056049.1, read on the forward strand.
TTCTGAGGGCCTGGGGGGGGGGGGGGGGGGGGATGCAATGGATTCCCTTAATTTACTTAGATTTCCTCTTACTTTCTGGTTGCCCATAGAGCAGGAAGTGAAGGGAAATCTTCGCAATGGGACAGGGATGGTAAAAAATAAACTGACAGGGGCTATAACCCTCCCTTACTCTACCCAAAATGAAAAAAAAGTGTTGCCTATAATTCTACTTTAAGTAGATGGTGCAGCAGAAACATAGCACAGTGAGGAAGGTTTGTGGTCCAGGATGATAAAACAGTCAAAATTAGAAGCCCCCCCCCCATAGTTGCGGAATGCCAGCCGCCAGCATAACAGAAGCAGCGCGGCCGCTTTTTGGCCATGATAGACTAATTTTCTTAACAGTGTAGTGCAAGCCGGCGGGGACTCTTTTCGTGCTGCCCCCCTGCAAAGTGCTGCCCTAGGCCAGGATACAGCTCTGCCCCCCCACGCTCCTCAATTTTGTTTCCTTTTACCCCCTGTCCCCTTTCTTACTATGTACCAATCCCTAATCCCCATTCCTCTGCACATCACTCCCACCCCCCTCATCCTCCCTTCACATTTCATTTATCACGGCGGTGTCCTATGTCCAGGCTTAATATTCAATATAACTATTAAATACCTTCTTCAACTTACCTTTTTGGAGCCCGTTCTATCTATCCCCCTTCATGCACCACGGGTGAACTACCAGACCCAGTGCCCGATTGCCTTGACCAGCTTAGGTGAGCAATATTTTTTTTTTGTCTCCCTGAGTAAATGTACTGTTTTTATGAATTTTTGATCTATATTGTACTTTTTGCTTGTTGTTTATTATATATTCTGTAAATATCTTTTAGACCCTCCTCAAGAAGCGGTTCCTACCGCGAAACCCGTCAAGGTCATTGGCTCCACCCATTAGACACAGATGGTTCTGTTATCCAATTTGATCTGTGGGGTCTATCCCTAAATGTTTTTATATTGTATTTTGTTTGTTAATAAATATAGCCTTTTATACCAATCTGGTGCCTTGAAAGTCCCAACCAACAACCATCTGACCTATGATTATTGATGTCAATTGGCCACAAGCATTCTTTCTGCATTTTTTCATTTGGGTCTCACTTTCTTCATGATGTGAACAGAGAAAAAACATCCTGAAATGGACTCTGTAGTGGGGTCAACTTTTGGAGGCGAGCAGGCATTCCAGGTAGAGGTGGTCACTGGAAATTTATGAACTGTCACTGAAAGTTGCACAACAGTGAAATTTTGCTATATTTGGACTTTATTTGTATTTGTTTATGGTTGCACTACACTATACATTTTGTTTGATATATAGAGTCACATGTGGATATACTCCAAGGCTGATTTTACACTGAGGCGCTTTACAGGCGCTAAAAATGGCACCTTCAAAGCTCCTCTCACAGCCGAGGGCTTTCACACTGGAGGGGTGTACTGGCAGGACTCCAAAAAAAAAGTCTTGCAAGCTGCATCTCTGCAGGAGTGGTGTATACACTGCTCCTACAGCGCCCCTGTCCGTTGAAATCAATGGGCAGCGCCAAAGAGCCGGAAAAGCGCCACTGCGGCCAAGCTTTGCGGGCACTATTAACCCCTTTTCGGCTGCTAGCAGGGGTTAAAAGAGCCCCGCCAGCGACTAAAAAGCTCAGAGAAAACGCCAACACCCCCACCGCCCCAGTGTGATATTAGCCTAAGTGGTGGGGGCAGCAATTGCATTAAGCCTATTAGTAGGCCAATTACATTCAATATTGATTTCACATTATTAGGTTGATTATTAAGCAGATTATATATTTTTTTCACTTTAAGTGACAGACACGGTCAGGATTTCTTGAGGTTTGGGACCAACCCAAACTCCATTAGTTTCCGAACGGTGACAACAAGCTTGACGCCAGATATGAAAAATAATCTACACACAATATAAGGAAGTCCAGATATTGGTATCCATCTCAACCACAAACGCAATGAAGACTGGCATCAACATTTTGGGAAACACCTGAGAAACTAACTAGGCTGAAGGGCAAGGCTACAAATTGGCAGTGCTCACACCCTACCGCAAAGTGCAAGAACCACTGGTGCCCCATAGTAAATGCGAACATGGGCATGCTATAGGACAGAAAATACTCCTGATGCAGGAACATCACTACTGTTTGCAATGACTTTGACTTAACCTTTTGCATCTAAATATTTAAAGTTTTGAAATTCAGATCTGGACATATTCTGTTCTTTTTGGTCACTGAGAAGGTTTGAGTAAATCTCTAAAATCTTAAATCACTTCCTGGGTCAGGCTTCCTTCTACGGCCAGATATGCTGTACTCTGCTAACTTCAGCAGCAGGCCGTCGCAGCTGGACCACACATAAGAAACCACATGGACTTGATGACTGCAACTAGGGGTACTACCAGGATCTATATTATATAACCTCACCAAGCCAGTGACACGCTTCTAGAAATAAAAATACCTCAAGATTTCACAGAGGGAAATGCAATGTTGCAACTCCTAGTTGCTAGGCTAATAAAAAAAGAGTTGTTCAACAGCTGTAGAGGGGGGTTTTGGTCTCCTGGCTAGTCTTATTTTCGTGCAGCCATCATCCTACTTCTGCAGGTGGCAATATACCCAGTTGTTGCTTAAAGCTGTATCCTCCAGGGAACAAGAGAGAATCATTATACATACACACACATTATGTTATATCAAAAAGTGGTGCGCAACAATTTGAATATCTGTGCAATCTCAAATAATAATTACAGCGAGTTAATAAAGTTCTGTGCAACCAGCAACAAAATAGTGTAAATATGATTATTTGAAGTCCATATTTGTCTTGCAATATCCAAATGTGCAAAACAAATGAGTCCCTGTATTTTCAAAAAAAATCTTTCATCATATTGTATAGTGCAGTCTTGCACTGCATGCTTTAAAGTATCAGTGCACACTTCAATGTGTACCACCTCCATTAATACTAACCGCTTACCTAAATGTTTGTTCCACACTCTGGTAAGTTAAATGTGACACTTTAACACCCACCAAAAGAGAATAAAAATGCCCCTCATAATGCAATATTTCCACAAACACCACCTATATTTAACTAAAAACGGAGTAACACTCACAAGAAAGGTGCACTTAAAACCAGAGCACAGTCCCTTTGATAAAGGGATTGATCACGTGATTAATCATGTCAGTGGCGGGGCCATGGGACAGAATCACGCCTAGAACTGGAAGCTATGCATATTTGAGAAGCTGATGCTTATTCTAATGGGGGCAAAGATGATGTTTGTGGAAATATTACACCATGGGGGGTATTTAATATTTTTTGAGAGAGTGTTACCTCAGGAGCTGGGAGGAAGATTGCAGATCGGTTGTTGGTAAATTTGATGGACCTCTGCAGTGCATACATACCCGGGTTAAAAAGCGATTATTTGCCATTAAGTGATCTAATTTCAGCAATGATCGTCAACGAGAGATAAAAACAGTCAAAAATAATATAATATATACCACTTTACCTTAAAAGGCATTGTACGCTTTCAAATCTTATTGTTTAACCAAGTATATTCATAGTTCTATTATAGTAAATTTGTGTTAGTTATATTTGTTTGGCTTACTTTATTATGATGGACTCACAAGTTGTGCATGCAGTTTGTACGGTCATGCTTGACTGATTTCCTTATGGCCATGTATTAATCCATATAGCTTTTTCCCATCGGCTTGAGGGAAAAGCAATGTCTTGTTCCATGTCACAATCCATGCCTCACCATTTTCTCGATTGCAGAACAAATGTGGTTAATACTATTGTGATGAAATACTGTAAGGTGATCTCTCCTAAATGCTCTGCCTGCTGTGTCCGTGTTAGATCTAATTAATTAGCTCTTACCTGAAGGGCACTAGACAAAGACTCAGGGATTGTGTGGTATATTGTTTGTTCAGAGGAAGTGTCAGTTCTTGGACTACAGACAGAGGGCATGCATTAAAGCAGTATTGAACCCAAAAGAAAAAACATTTTGTAGCTAACCAATTCTTAAATATGGTGGCTGCATTACTTTTACCTTATTTTACCCATGCGATCTTGCCGGTAAAATCGGTTTTCAAAAGAACAAGCTCCCTTGCAGATGTAGCAGTTAGAGAGTTGAGGAAAACATTTAATACCGACAGTGGTGCCTAAAATAATCAGCTTTTACCACCTTGCTGTATCTGCTAAAATAAAGTGAGCTGGAGATTCACTTCAATTTGTTAAGTGTTCTTGCATAGCAAGACCACTTACTCTTATCTCACATATATATTATAGCCAAATTTACCACCTAACTCTTCCCACAGTTTTTACACTACATGGAAAATTAATATACCGAAACGTGCGGATTGTTCCCGATTGGTGGGCTATTACTTTGTGGAACATTTCACTGAATCGTTCGCAAAATATCATTTTTTGCGGCAAAATTTGTCCCATAGGAATGAATAGCGAAACTAGAGTGTGAGCTGACAAAAACTGAAAAATCAGGACATGATTTCTAAACTGTGACCACTCCCTCATTTTCAAGCCGACCTACACAAATCTTATAATCAAAACGTTCAGCTATCCCTGCTGCCACTACACGTGTCCACGGCTAAGCCATCCTGATAGTTATGACAATATGACCATTTGTTTGAAACTCACGCCATCCACTGACATTCATTGAAACTCCACTCTAGCCACTCTATAAAGTTACTCTGCCCAGTCCAACCCTTCAACAAGCCACTCCAATTGTAGACTACTGGTGGAGGCAAGAACACTTTACACAATTTCCCCAGAAATTGTAGCTTTTCTAGTTTAAATCTGCAAGTACACCCAACACTCCCCTCCCCCCAAACTGACAACGCTGCTGTCCAAAGGCGCCCCCTGTACCCCATTAACCAGAGTGGGGACACTAATACAGGAGGAGATGTGTCATAGGCCAGATTATCAAGTGAAAACAGAGGAAAAGTCCTAAAAAAATAAACTAATGCAGACACCACATCTAAATGACTGGTAAGCTGCAATATATTACATTTTTGGTTTGGGGTTTAATACTGCTTTAACCAATGCTGCATGTGTATGTGAATACAAAAATAAACTTCTAACACCGGAGTGTTGAGAATTACTGCAATAAAGGACGTGCATATACAGTAAGGCAACAAATGACACCATGAAACTATATGATTAGTGCACATCACATGCAGCTGAAAAAACACAAGCTACAGATAGGAAGGTTTATAGGTCTTGAATGAATTGAGCATACTATTAAATATTAGGTGTTAAAATGCCATCTGGAAAATATTGTGTCTTTACCAAATGGCAACCGGAGAACTCTTTCCACCATTTGAGAAGATAAAAATGAAACAAAAAAAAAAAACACTATGACTGGCTGAAATTCAAATGCAGAAAAAAAAAATACTAATTTTTTATTTTTTAAACTTCAAGAAATTCATTTTTTTTTTAAAACAAATGGTTTGGAAACGTCTAGGCATACCAATAGTATAGCATGAAGATACTGTACAAAAAGATAAAAAGCAAACCTCTGTCTTACAGTATTACCTTTTGATGCTTGACGCCTTTAATGTGTGCAGCATAGGCATCTGGTCCAGTACAAGAAATATCACAGAGCTGACAATGCAATTGTGTTTGAGTACCCTTTGCAGGAATCTGGGCGGTGACTGAAAGTTCTTTTTTTTTGTGCTTCTGTCCCTCTAAATGCTCTTTATACGTCTAAAAGTAGAAAACAAAAAAACATTTATGCCTTACAAATTGCAAAAGAGAGGGGAGTTTGGCACTTTAAAATGAGAAACCTGCCTAAACTGAGGCTTGGTGCTAGTAGGGCACCTCTTACATTGGGGCTAGGAATCTCCATCCCTATAAACACAAAAGAGAGAGAGGGGCTTTGAAAAAGGCATAGCTCACATTGGGTAAACCACAACATATATTCAACAAAGTAAACTGTAAGAGTATTATTGAGAGCCCCATTCTCTGTAAACTGTTTGCGAACTTTGGCCCAGATTCACGTACATCGGCGCATTATTGGACCGGCGTAGCGCACCGCCTTTACGTTAGACTTGCGCCATCTAGCCGCGTAATCCCCCGATTCACGTAGCTTTTGCGCAGGAAATTGCGCAAGCGTAAGGTTTTTTCCAGAGGCGTAAGGAGGAGTAATACAAATTGGGAGGGACGTGGGCGTGTTACATTGAAATGAGCCGTGACCCCATGCAAATGAAGGGCCGGCCGGCTCGCGCATGCGCGCGTGAAGGAGACCATGTCAGCTCCGCTGTGCTCATGCTCACAACTCGGAAGCGGCGCAATCAGTGAAATTGGAAATGGACTAGGGCAACGTTGTGAACTACGCAGACAGCATAAATAGACACACACAAACGCACTTGCATTGCAAAAGTACATCCCTTTGTGTCCCTTCCCATTGAACCTAGTGCTTTTGTTCCTGTTGTTCGTTGCAGTGTGTCTTGTAGTTGTCAGATTAGTGTTCTGTGTGATCAAGTGCTTGTTGGTATATTTGTGAAAGTGTTTTTGATAAGTGTTTGAGAGACTGTTTGTTTGATTGATATATTTTTGTTCGTTTGTTTTCTTGCTTTATTTTTTTGTTTTTTGTTTTTTGTGACCGTTTCTTGCCGAGTGCTAGTGTGATTTTTGGGTGTTCGTTTTCTCTTTGTGTGTGTTCTTGCCTGATTGGTTGTGCTTGTATTTGTGACTGATTTTTGGAGACTGGTAGTGAGTTTGTTTGGAAGTATGACTGAGAGAAAAAGAAAGCTTAATTTTACTGTGGGGGAAAAAAGAATTCTTGCCCGGGCCATTAGCGAGTATGGGCGTTTTCTCCACGGCCCGCAGAGTGCCACCACCACCCCGGCCAGGAGGAGGGAGATATTGGATAGGATCACGGAGCAGGTGAATTCATCGGGGGAGGGGGAGACACGGACCCGGTCTGGGATCGAAAAAAAAATAAATGATCTCCGGCGTCTGGTGAAAAAAAAACTGGCCGCAATGCATGCCCATGCCAGGGGCACAGGAGGGGGCCCACCATGCCGTATTAGGCTTACAGCGACGGAGCATGTGGTGGCCCTGACCTTTCACCGGCATGAAGTGGAGGGCCTGCCAGGCTTTGACACAAGTCCGGTCCCCGCGGTGCCAGGTAAGGTTTTTTGTTCTATCAGGTGTGTAGCATGTGTGGGGGAGGGGGTGAAAGGGAATATGTGCCAAGTGTGTGGATCCTCCAACCTGTGAATGGTTTGTGTCATCCACAGATGTGCAGGAGGGTGCAGGGCCATCTGGCCTGACCGCTCCAACACCAGGACAGCAGCCTAATGAGGCCCCCCCAACAAGGCCACAGTCCGCGGAGGAGGTTCGAGAGGAGGAGGACGATCATGAGGAGGACGATCATGAGGAGGAGGAGTCAGGCACTGGACGAGTGGTTTGTGCGGACTCTTCCCCTCTGGCTGGCAGAAGCCTGCCCTCCCTAAGGGGGAGCCCCCCCCCCCTCCTCCCCCAACATGGCTCCCCTCACAAGGGCCTCCCCTTCTCCCCGCCCACAATCATCAGCTGGAGGCAGGATGTCATCCCAGAGCACCAGGGGGGCGCCCAATCTCCTGCCCGCCAGTCTGCGAAGGGACCAGGCCCTCCAGACCCGCCATCTGGGACAGCTCTGCCAGACTTTTGGGCGGGTGGAGGAGAGCCTGTCCTCCATGAAGGATACGCTGGGTAACCTGGACTCCCACTCCCGGGCTTTCACAACCTGCCTAAATGAACTGCAGACTACAGCAGCAGGCGTTGGGCAGGATGTGAGGGCCCTTACCCAGGCTATCCAGGCCAACACGGCAACACTTGGTGCTTCCCTGGACAGAATTGCCGTGGCCTTGGAGGGCAGGCCGCCAGGTGGGCAGATATCAGGGGCTGCTCCTCCTTCCCCGGCTTTGCCCCTCCCCCATGAGTCTCCCCTGAGGGGCCGGAGCCGTGGCTGGGGGCGCCCCAGGCGTGGCTCACGCAGAGGGCAATAATTTTTTTTCACCCTTTTTTTTTGCTGACATTTTTTGCAATTTTTTTTTTTTTTTCTGCTGACATTTTTATTAAATTTTGGGTTGTGCATGCTGTTTGAATGTGGGGGTGACATTCCTGCTGGAAAAGGGGTATCATCCTCAATTTTGGTGGAGAAGGGTTCCCCAGGACCAGGGAGAAGTGATCCTCAGGTCCGTGTGATTGGTGTATGAATGTTCAGTGACATAATTGGAGCCTTGACGTGGCGTTACTGCTCACCAGTCCTGCATGGTGGACTGGTGCCAATCCAATTTGATGAGGATGTGGGGTGTGTGTGCTAGGGACCACAGTGGTGTGCATGCATGCGTTCTCATTGTGCCATGATTAATGTGTGTGTTTAACGTGCAAAGATGCCCAATATGAGCTGCCTCCTGACTGCTCTTCCCTCAGAAGACGGGGTATCCTCGGTTAGGGGTTGAGTGTCTGGTTGGGGGGTTAGGTCATCACGTAGCTCAACCTGCAGGCCCTTCCTCACTGCGAGATTGTGCAGCATGCAACATGCAACGATGATATGGCACACGAAGTTTGGGGAATACAACAGTGTACCCCCAGACTTATCCAGGCATCGGAAACGTGACTTCAGGAGGCCAAAGGTGCGCTCCACCACTGCACGGGTTTTGATGTGTGCTTGATTGTATCTTTCCTCCCCTGGGGTTTGGGGGTTCCGGATAGGAGTCATGAGATTGGGTCCCAGTGCAAATGCAGAGTCACCTGGAAGGGAAAAGACAGGAGAATGTTAGTCATGCATGTGCCACTTGTGAGGTGTGCATCACGGGAGGGGATAGTCATGCCTGACTCCCATGTCACTCACCAACCAGCCAGGTGTTCCCATACACGTTCTGATCGAATTCCATTCGGATGTGGCATTGATTGTAGATGTAGCTGTCATGGGTGGATCCGGGGTGTTTGGCACGGACGTGCCATATGAGGCCTTGGCCATCAACTATCACCTGTACGTTGATGGAGTGCCAATTCTTCCGATTGCGGTACATGTGCTCTGTCTCATGGGGGGGCTGGAGTGCCACATGTGTGCAATCAATGGCGCCGATGGTGCGTGGGAATCTGGCAATTCTGTAGAAATCTGTCATTGCCTTCAGCCGCAGGTCCTCAGTGGTGGGTTTGATGATTTGGTTGGCCAAGCGTGTGAGGATTGCAGGGACAACCTGGTGCACACATCTGCTCACGGAGGATTGTGACATCCCAGCCACCACTCCACTTGTACGCTGAAAAGAGCCACTGGCAAGGACATGGAGTGTTGCCAGGACCTTGACCAGTGGCTGCACTGGATGTGAGCGGTGTGTTGGGCTGGTGATGTCCTCCTGCAGGGTTGTGGTTAATTCCAGGATGGCATGAGGGGGGAATCTGAAGATGCGATACACCTCAGAATCACTCATGCCAAAGAGGTCTATGTGTGTGCGGTATACCCTCTCCCGTGCCATCCTCCGTGCCCTCCTTCTTTGGTCATCTAAATTCACTAGTGCAGCTATGAGCGACGATGCCCCTGGCATGTTGGCAGTCAAATTGTAGTGCAACACGTGTGTGTGGTCTGCTCCTCAGTAACGGTGTTGCTTTCTGTGAGATGTAGACGTTTTTTCAAAATTTAGACCAGCTTTTAGGTGCTCTAACTTTAGACAGGACATTTTGCTGTTGCGCACATCGCGTAGCCTGCGCAGCAACTGCGTTTTTTTGTGGATCCCCGCAACTCCCTCATTAGCATATTTGACTAGCAAATCAATGGTGTGTCTAGCGCATTTTTGCGCGGACGGATGCGTCTGTCTAACGAAATTACGCCGGACAAAAAAAAGTAGATTTCTGGCGTAATTCGTTTTCTGAATCGCGCGCATCTAAACGCACGCGCACATTTAGACTTACGCACGCGCAACACCAGTTGCGCAGGCGTAATCGCTCTGTGAATCTGGGCCTTTGTCTCAATCAGCCTTTTGGCTGTCCCTATCTGGCCCTCAATGCCCCTATTGTCAGTTTTCCTCTCCGAACCCGTCAGCTTCATCAATCAGAAAGCCAACAGGCCTAGAACGGCATGCTGACAGATGTCAATGAGGACAGCTGAAAAAACTTGAGACTAAAGCCATATACACACGATCGGATTTTCCAATGGGAATTGTGTGATGACAGGCTGTTGGTGGAAAAATCCAACCATTTGTATGCTCCATCGGACAATTTTCTTCGGATTTTCTGTGGACAAAAGTTAGCTGGCAGGCTTTACAATTTTCTGTTGACGGTGGTCTGTTGTCGGAATTTCCGATCGTGTGTACACATGTCCGTCGGACAAAAGTAAAAACACGCATGCTCAGAAGCCACGCTCACCAAACACATTAGCAGAAGGTGCCCAAAGGGTGGTGCTAAAGAGCTGGAAAAACACATAGTACGCAACTACGTTCATGTTTGTTGGCCAACAATTGTGTGCCGTTCATATGCAAGACAAGTTCCTGGCAAACGCCCTTTGGACAAAAGTCCAAGGCTTTGTCTGCAGAAAAAACTATTGTGTGTACAAGGCTTAAGGAGCTGATCGGTAGAGCTGGGAGGCTCAGTTTGAGTGGGAAAGCATTGCCTAGAACAGTGGTCATCAACCTTGTCCTCAGAGCCCACTAACAGGCCAGGTTTGATGTATTACCTTGGGGGAGATGCAAACCTGGCCTGTGAGGCTTGATTCACACAAATGCGTTTTCTGATGCATTTTGTAAAATGCAGGGAAATTTGTTCAACATGGGTTCCTATGGAACATGTTCACAACAAAGTTTTTTGTGCCTCTGCATTTTTGGAAAGGGTCGAGGACTTTTCCCCCCGCAAAAAAAGCAGCGTTTTGCATGCAATAGAATTCAATGGACCCACATCCAAAACGCAAGTACCGCGTTTTTACCACATTTTTTTTTTTTTTACACTGTATATAGCTGGTTGCCAAGGAGGGGGCTGGGAAGCCGTCTGCCGCATCCTTGTCCGATGAGTCATCAGTTGTCAGCGGGCTTCACGCTAAATGTTAAAAAAAAAAAAAAAAAAAAAGAAGGTGTGGGGTCCCCCCAGGTCCTTATCCGAGCACGCAGTCCGGCAGGTCAGGAAAGGGACAAGAGCTCCCCCCTCCTAAACCATACCAGGGTAGAAGAAGAAAGAAGTGTATTTAACACTACACTACTGTTTTTTGTAAATTGGTAGGGGTACGATGTACTTCATACTCATTCACATAGGGGGGCCGGGATCTGGGTGCCCCTTGTTAAAGGGGGCTTCCAGATTCCGATAAGCCTGCCGCCCAGACCCCGACAACCACCGGGCAAGGGTTGTCGGGAAGAGGCCCCTGTCCCCCCCATCAACATGGGGGCAAGTTGCTTTGGGGTGAGGGGGCACAGAGCCCCCCCTTCCCCAAAGCACACATCGCCCCATGTTGAGGGCATGCGGCCTGGTATGGTTCAGGAGGGGGTGGCCGCTCGCTTGTCCCCTTCCTTTCCCGACCTGCCGGGCTGCATGCTCGGATAAGGGTCTGGTATGGATTTGGGAGGGACCCCCATGCTATTTAAAAAAAAAAAAAATTGGTGTGGCGGCGCTTTACTGACAGTTTGGCAGCATTTTTAGGGCAAATGGGTTAAAAGCACCTGCAAAGTGCCGCTGCAGCGGCATTTTGCCAGCGCTGCCCATAGATTTCAATGGGAGGGGCACTTTAGGAGCAGTGTATACATAGCTCTTAAAGCGCCTCAAAGATGCTGCGTGTAGCACTTTCTTTAGCACCCTGCCAGCGCAGATAGATAAAATTAAAAACAAATGGTAAAAACATATACTTGACATGTAACAAGCAAAAGAAACGACCAAGGCCTTTAAAGGAGAACCTTGCTCCTTTCCTAAATGTTTTCTTATAATATTGGAAAGTTGACCCACACTTAGTTCATTTTAACTTAATTTCTTTTTGTCTCCATTGGACAACTGAATGGCCACCCCTGACAGATCAGGTGCTTTTTTTACCTGTGAATCCTTACTAGTGTACCACTAAATTTAGAGCCCAAAATGGCAAAGCGAATGTACACTAATAAAGAGGCCTACGAGTTTCTGAGCCTGACAGATAGTGAAGAGGAGGTCACGCATCTGTCAGATTCTGGCTTAGAATACATCCCCGTAGAAGACAGCGGCTCCATGTCGGATAGCTCCGTCGACAAAATTTGTGGTCCCTGCTAAGGGCAGGCGTACCCGATCCCATTCTTCTGTTGAGGGGCAAGAACCGCAGGACCCTTGTATGGAGCAGAGGGCCAGTACTAGCGCCACCATTCCTTCTGGTGAACTGGCAAGCACCAGCGGCCTAGTACACCCCGGTCATTCATCCAGCACTGCAGTATCACGTGGTGAAGTGGAGAGTCCCATAAGTACAGTTCAAACTGGCGAGGTGACAAGCACAAGTAGTGTTCGGCTGCCGAGAAGAAGACAAAGACAGGCCAGTCGTGCCCATAGTGCCCTTCCTGCAGAATTTGCCTATCCAGATTGGGTCCTCACCACTTCTGTAGAACCTGTACTTCCCCCATTCACTGACCAACCCAGGGTTCAGGTGGAAACAGCCGATTTTACACCACTTGATTTTTATTCACTGTTTTTCACGGAAGATCTCTATAGATCTATTTGGGACCAGAGTAATTCATATGCTGGTAATTTCATCGCCGCTAATCCCCAATCAGTCCTTGCCAGAGAATGGAAACCACTTACGGTTTCCGAATTTAAGACCTTTCTGGGTCTTTGCCTCAACATGGGCCGACATCCATTTAGAAGTTGTGGACGTATTGGTCCACACGTCCACGTGACCATATGCCCGTGTTCTCTGCTTCCATGGCCAGGAAATCACACTTCATCGTCCACGTGGAGACCCCGAATACGACGGGCTCTACAAAATTCGGCCCCTTATAAACCACTCCAACAAATGTTTTGCAGCCTTGTATACTCCCCATCAATTTGTCTGCGTTGATGAGTCCCCAATTCAATTTTCTGGCCGCTTGCCTTTCAAACAGTACCTTCCCAGCAAGCGTGCCAGATACTGGGGCCAAGCTCTATAAGCTCTGTGACAGGGCAACAGGATATACAGGGAGCTTTATGGTTTATGAGGGAAAAGATAGTCAGGTAGAGCCGGAGGACTGCCCAGATTACCTTAACATTAACAGATAACATGCCTCTCAGCAAATAGCTTGGGGTGTCTACTTTCCAGAATGGAGTCATTTGGGGGGGTTTGTACTGCTATAACTTTTGCGAAAACCAATAAATATACGCTTATTGACATTTTATTTTTTTACTAAAGACATGTGGCTGAATACATTTTGGCCTAAATGTAGGACTAAAATTGTGTTTATTCAATTTTTCTTGTAACAAAAATTAGAAAATCATTCTTTCAACATTTTCGGTCTTTTCCCATTTATTTCGCCAAAATATAAAAAATAAATTGCAGAGGCAATCAAATACCATCAAAAGAAAGCTCTATTTGTGGGAAGAAAAGGACGCAAAATTAGTTTGGGTACAACATTGCATGACCACGCAATTACCAGTTAAAGCAGTGCAGTGCCAAATTGTAAAAACACCTGGGGTCCTTAACCTGCATATTGGTCCGGGTCTTAAGTGGTTAAACTAAGCAAACGGTAACCTACTGAAGCCTCTTGGCTGCATAGTCAATTTGTATTTATTATTATTTTTTTTTAGAAGTTTTTGGGCGACATACAAAATACAGTACATGAATACGAAAAAGGGAAAAAATAGGATTTTTGTACTCACAGTAAAATCCATTTCTCTGAGTTCTTGGACGGACACAGCAGCAATTGACCTTAGGGTATTATATCCTTCCTTCCAGGAGAGACTAGGCAGAAAAAACAGCACTTCAAAAGTGTTAAAACACTTCTCAGTATAGCTCGTCCAAGGGGGTGGGGCCCCTGGTTATATCCCTCACTCTGCCTCAGCAGCCCCAGTTCATAACAAGCAGTACAAACAAAGGAGGGGAGGGTGCTGTGTCCGTCCATGAAATGGATTTTACGGTGAGTAAAAAAAAATCTATTTTCTCTTCCGTTCATGGACAAACAGCAGCAATTGACCTTAGGGACGTCCCCAAACAAACAGTGTTAAAAAATTCAAGTGGGGGGGCGTGACTTGCCTTGAGGGAAGATGGACGCTTAAGCCTTGAGCTCCGACAGACCACAGCCTTCCATCAGCACTTTTCAGGGGATTTCTGCGCCCTATCACCCCCAGAGAGATGGGAACCTCTTCCCGGCACTCCTCCACATCTCGCTCGCGTTCTCCCAGGGACACTACTGGTGCCCAGACCCAGCAAATCCCGGACATTTTCAGGACCCAAAGACCCAACATGGCGGCGCCACCTCACGACACGGCCCCATCCCGGGCCCCGGCGGAGATAATCCTAACGCCTACAACTCTCCCCCCGCCCGCCCGAGGCACCGGAGCACCTGGAACTCTGACACAGCCGAGCTTGTCAGACTTACACGCGGTTGCCGCGGATATTAAAAACACCCTATTCGCGGCCATTACGGACCTCAGCCATGAAATACGCGCCATTTCCACACGAGTGCAGGACATTGAGGTAACCACCGCCAAACACCACACGGCACTGAAGATGACAGGCCACAAGCTGGATACCCACACCCTGCAGCTCCGGGACCTCCAAAGACACGTGGAGGACCTGGACAACCGGGGCCGCCGCCGGAACCTCAGGGTAAGAGGTCTGCCGGAGTCGGTGGAACCGGAGAGTATCTTACCTGCAGTAACGGAGCTCTTTAACCATGTCCTAGATAGACCGCCGCTGACAGCTATCCCAATGGAGCGTATCCACAGAGCGCTGAGGCCAAGGGGCAAAGAGACAGACCCCCCGAGGGATATTATTTGTTGCCTGGAAAGCTTCCAGACCAAGGAGGACATCCTTAGAAAGGCCCGGGGGAAGCCGCGACTGGAACGTGACGGCCGTCCGATCCAAATATACCAAGACCTCTCGGCTATCACTTTGCGCCACCGCAAGGACCTCCGTCCGCTGCTCGATGTTCTCCGCGCGAGGGGAATCCAGTACCGTTGGAAATTCCCGTTCGCCCTCTCAGCCACGCACCTAGGCCGCTCAGCACTCCTCCGTGTCCCGGAGGAACTGGAGGACTTTTGCAGGGCACTGGACATCCCGTATGTGGAACTCCAGAGCTGGTATGCGGAATTCGAGGTGCCCAACCTTCGCCGTGGACCCCCCCGTGAAGAAGAGCAGATGGATACGCAGCACACCCGTCACAGGAGACGCCGCTCGCCTTCCACCAGCGAGGAGACTCTGCCTCAAGCATCTCCACACGGGAACCATCCGCTCAGCCCGCACAAAACTCCACAGCCCCGCAGGGCACGCCGCGACCGTTGAGGCCTGACACTTGTCCCGCTCTGGGTCCATACCGAACTACCCTCCCTACCCCGGTCACACTATGAACTCCATCCGTCCCCTCTCAACTGCGGCTCTTCACCAAGAACTGGCACCCAGACGCACAGAATGACAGCTTCCGATATCCGGATCTTCTATGGCTGCTCCTCTCTACCGGCACAGGGATGGTGACAATGTTATCATCCCCCCGATCCGCGCTGCACTGGCTGTGACCCACACTATCTCCCCGCCGAGGATGAAGTATCTGTGCTTCCCGACCGGACTCCAACTCTCGCCCCGGAGCGCCCGCCTTAAACGACACTAGAGCGACTTACTATCTCAACCGCGCTGGACTTAACTCTATCGCCAACCCAGCTGTCCCGATCCCCCCCGGTTGGTTCTCCTCTCTACTGGACTGTATGTCCCATTGGTGCACTGTCTTCCGCCTACGACCCAAAGGAGAACACCGGTGGGACATAAGTGGAACCCCATCACCGCCTTCCTGGATTGCCATTACACCACTGTGTTTATGGCTGCAGACGACGGCTACTAAGGTTAACTATTGCGCTATTAGATGCCTACTCGAACAATGTGCAGCTAAGTATACATTTTACTTGTAGAGTGTTAGTTAATTTGTTATTTGCAGTGCGGTTTATTGGCCCCCGGGAATACCTGCATTTGACAGACACACCCCGCTCTGATGAGGGCGTTCCTGTACTATTTTCTAGCCAACCGCCCGCAAATGGATTGTCCTTCTCCTTCCGCTCCCCAGACCCGCCTCCATCCCAACCCCCCTGTCTGATGCTAGGCGCAGGAGCTCCGACGGGCCGTGTCTACAGCCACTATGCCTATCCCCTCATACTTGTACTGCACACCCACCGCAGCGAAAACCCCCCCCCCCTATAGGGGCTTGTGAACCGCTCCTATTATCCATCCCTCCCGACTCTGGTGTGACACCTCGCCCCCACTCACCTGCTAGCTGAAGGCACAAGTGTCTATACTCTGGCCCCACTCGAACCGGGCATCCTGCCCCTGACACTTCTCCCATCCTCGTCCCAGCCCGTGCCCCCTCCCCCGTCACTCCCAGCCTTCCCATCTCCTCCTTCCCACCTTCCTTGTCTGTATGGACCCACTGCAGTTTAGTGGGAACACTCCCTCACATCCCTGCACAGTTGCATTGTTATTTTGTTATGACTCTGCCTGCCCACAGGAGGACAGGTGATAGAGACTTTTAATACTGGTACTCCCATTGCCTCACCGTTGCCTCGCCCTATGTTAATGAGAGTTGTTTATTTTTGTTTATTACTGTTATGTTTATTAGATATGACTGCCCCCTTACAGTTGATTCATAACTGCCAGGGTTACCCTTCCACACCCGCCACTGTCCGCCCTGTGGATAACGCGTGGAAAGCTTTTTACACCAGTGAAGCGACTGAATATCAGACCGGCAATATCCCACAAGTCCCATCCCCTTATTGTACTTCATAGACCCCTATATTCACACATCTGCGCCACATACAGTATATGATACCTACCCCTAACAGGCTCCAGGTAGAGAGGCTGTTGGTCTGTCCGACGCCCTCTCTCGTGATATCTACTCTCGAGACACTCTCAACCCCCCCACAGTGGTTCTCCTCTGCTTCCCCCGTACCGCACTATAGATCAGTAAGCGCACCACTGACGTTTCCCGATACTCTTGCCGTAGCTGGCCTATGTGCTCATAGATCGGCGAGGGGCTCCTCGCCGGGCTTCGGATTAATACCCCATTCGTATCTGTAAACCCACCGTCACTCACCCCGAATTTACCCGCCCCGCGCACCCAACCGACCTACCTCTTAGCACCCCCCCCCCCCTCTTCTCGCTTTCCTTTAGTGCCCCTAACCCGGATAGAGCCCTCTATACACATTACACCCCTGTGTTGCACCGCATCTCCCGACGCCCCAATATCCCAGGTTCCAATATCCGCTAACCGACGCTCAAATGGCCCCTATCCCTCCTAATTCCGACATGCCCACGCTCAAGCTGATCTCCCTCAATGCCCGAGGGCTCAATGTGCCAGAAAAGAGATCACAACTACTCCAGGTTATGCACCGTAACAGGGCAGACATTGTCTTTGTCCAGGAGACGCACTTTCGCAGGGATGCAGTGCCGAAGCTCCATAACTTTCGCTACCCCACGGTCTTCCATGCCACCGCACCACACGCTAAATCCAAAGGCACCTCCATCCTTTTAGCAAAAACTTGCCCCCTCCAACTTAAAGACACACTACTAGACGAAGAGGGCAGATATGTCTTCATTAAAGGAACCATTCATGGCAGGATGGTTACTCTTGCCAACATATATGCCCCTAACTCTCGGCAGGTCCCTTTCTTCAACACTGTGACCAATAACCTATCGAACTTCCAGGAAGGTATGCTTATCTTGGGGGGAGACTTTAATGTCCCCCTTGACCCTCTCCTGGACTCATCCACCGGAACCTCCTCTCTCAAATATACGGCCCTTAGATCAATTAAAACTAATCTCCGGACACTGCTTTTACATGACACGTGGCGCACTTTGCACCCCAATGGTAGAGACTTCACCTTCTTCTCAGCCCCTCACAACAAGTATTCGAGGATCGATTACTTTTTCCTTTCCCAAATTGACCTACCGGTCCTAAGCAAAGCCTCTATTGACCCCTTATTCCTCTCTGACCACCACCCAATTTCACTGACTGTAACGCTGCCCACAATCCGCCACTCGTCCTTCTCCTGGAAGCTAGACCCCTCGCTCCTAACTGACCCTGCGATCGCCACAGACGTAGAACGAACCCTGACTCGCTACTTCCTAGAAAATAAACCTGGGGACACATCGACAGTAACAACTTGGGAAGCACACAAATGTGTGGTCCGGGGAGTGCTGATGGCGGCCGCTTCCAAACGCAAGCGGGAACGCCAGCACCACTTTTCCAACCTTACGGCCAGAATACACAAGCTGGAGGCAGCACATAAAAAGTCCCTTGCCACGTCTACCCTTCAAACTCTCCAGGAAGCCAGAAAAGAACTTTTAGACCTACTAGACAAACAAATCAAACGTAAATATGTTCTTACCCAGCGAGTCTTTTACGAATTTGGCAACAAAGCGGGACGCCTACTGGCTAGAGCGCTACAGGCGAAGAAGGCATCCACCACAATACATTCAGTAAATGACTCGCAGGGTCGGAAGCTCTCCTCTTCTCCCGACATAGCGAAACAGTTTGTAACCTACTACACTAACCTGTATAATCTTCACCCCACGGACACCCCGGCGGATGCTCGCGCGACAGCCATAACTGCTTTCTTGTCCGAATACAGCCCCGAACCCATTCCGACCGCTCTAGCCACTGACTTGGACTCACCCTTGACTACGACTGAGGCCGAAACGGCCCTAAAACAAATGAAACCCGGAAAAAGCCCGGGCCCCGACGGATTGACGGCCGGGTATTACAAATCGTTCGCCCACCTGCTGACATCCCACTTTGTCTCCACTTTTAATTCCCTGGACCCATCCTCCACCCCCCCTCCGCGAGACCTGTTGACGGCCCACATTACTGTAATACCAAAACCTGGGAAGGATCCCTCTCTGGTAACGAACTACAGACCCATATCCCTCCTGAACGTCGACCTGAAATGGTACGCCAAGATACTCGCGAACCGCCTCCTGCCTCTTCTGCCGGCGATGGTTGGCCTGGACCAGGTGGGATTCATCCCCGGCAGAGAGGCCAGGGACAATACCCTTAAAGCCATCTCCGTCCATCACTGGCTCACAACGCATAAACAACAGGGATTCATGCTGTCCCTTGATGCGGAGAAGGCATTTGACAGGGTGGCCTGGGACTTCATGCGAGCTGCACTAACTGCCTTGGGGCTACCACAACGCATGCTCCAATTTATTCTCGCACTTTACACCAACCCCACCGCCAGGGTCCGAGTTAATGGCCACCTGTCGGATGCCTTTTCCATCACCAACGGTACCAGACAGGGATGCCCCTTGTCCCCCCTCATCTTCATCCTCACCCTCGAGCCATTCCTGAGACGCCTTAGAGCCAACCTGACTATTAAGGGGATTGATATTGACCGCCGTACGTATAAAGTAGCGGCCTATGTCGACGACATCCTCCTATTCTTAAAAGATCCTGTCACAACCCTCCCGAATCTCCTAGCAGACCTTAAAACCTTCCAATCTCTCTCCAACTTTAAAATAAACTACTCGAAATCCGAAGCCCTCAACATCTCCCTTGCCCCTGCTTCACTCGCACAATGCCAAGCTAACATATCTGGGAATCCAACTCCCGAAATCTCTATCGGACTTATACCCTTCCAACTATCTCCCGTTACTACAGAGAATCCAGACTGACCTCAAGAACTGGTCGACGGGCCTCTTTACCTGGTTCGGCAGAGCAGCGGCAATTAAAATGAATGTTCTGCCTCGTCTGCTTTACCTCTTTCAAACGGTCCCAATTAGACTGCCGAAGGCCTTTTTCTCTACGTATCGAGCGGCATGCTTAAGGTTCATCTGGAATGGGAAATGCCCCCGTCTTAGCTATACCAAATTGTCTACCCCCAAACTGAAAGGAGGAATTGGTCTCCCGGACCTGGACAAATACTACCAGGCTTGCCTCCTCTCCAGAGTGGCCGACTGGAACATCCATGCCACGTCAAAAGCATGGGTGGGTCTGGAACACGCCTTCTCTCCCATACCGATAGCACTGACGCCGTGGATTAAGCCGGGCTCTATCTCTCCCTCATGTCTGGCCCATCCGCTTATCGCTCCGACCCTGTCCAATTTTAGAAAGGCGTGCACTAGATACCGTATCTCCTCCGGCTTAGGCCCAATGACCCCGCTGCGACTTAACCCCGATTTCCCCCCGGGCCTATCGCCCTCCTTCCTAGCTAATGTATGGCCACACCCCCACGTACGTGCCGCTCAATTTTTTGAAAATGGTCGCCTTGTCTCCTATGACATCTTGCAATCCAGAGCCCGACCAGGCTCCTTCCCCTTTTGGACGTATGTTCAAATACGACACTTCCTTAAACTCACACCGTCCGCTGCCGCCCTGGACCCGCCGCCTCACTCCCTTCGAGGAAGTATGTACGAGTACTAGTCCAGTAGCACACCTGCTGTCCCTTATGTACACACTGCTGTTCCCAGATATTACTCCAAAATCTAACTGGGCAAGCCAGAAATGGGAAGCTGAATTATCCATAGACCTAACAGACAGAGAATGGGAAGCGGTACTTTCATGTATCCATAAGGGCACAGTGAATGTGCACACCCAAGAGAATGCATACAAGCTTTTCTCACGGTGGTACCGGACGCCGACGAGACTCCATGCAATCTCCCCCTCCGTCTCCCCCATGTGCTGGAGATGCAACACTGAACCAGGGTCCCTACTACACATCTGGTGGTCTTGTCCCAAAATACAAGAGTTCTGGCGGGAAGTGCACCGTATAACTTCTGCCGTTTCCACGCTCCAGCTAAACTTCACACCAGAACAGTTCCTATTGCACCACTCCCACCTACCCCCGAAAACGTACTTCAGGTCCCTGGCAATGCACTTAGTGAATGCAGCGAAGCTCTGCATCCCTGCGAAATGGAAAGCTTCGGACCCCCCCACGTTGACGGACTGGTTCAGGAGGGTCGCCCACATTGCAGACATGGAAAACCTCATACATCAGGCCAGAGACACCCCAGCGATATTTACTGAGCGTTGGGCGTGCTGGATACATTTCACCACCACAGATGACTATAAACGAATGGGACCTCGGCCGGCGACCGGGAGATGCGGTGCAACACCATCCTCACACACACCTTAGAAGCCCTATCGTTACCCTCCCCAGTAAACCCCGACGCCTCCTCTTTCTTACCGATTGGCTGACTGTCTTTTACATAATACATAGGGCCCTCCATGGGCCTTCCCCGTGCCTGCACCCTACATCTTGGACCCACCCACTGGATAGAAACTAACGGCTCACCTGACACTCACTACGACCTCCTCCCTCCTAATCCCCCGCCCAGCCTCCCCGAAACCTTACACGCGCCTCCCTCCATCCCCGAGTGACGGTAGAGACCCCGTGGTCTTTGGGTAATGTACCCTCCCCCCAGGCGATGACGCCATATTAGAGTTTACTGTTTGTTTTTCTCTCTCATTTTATGTTCCCTATATTGCCATGTGTTCTAACACTGTAATGCTGCGGCTGCGACCGCAAGAACTTGGCCGTTTATGGGCTAATTGTACACTTTTACTGCATGTTGTATGTTCAGTACTTTCAATAAACTTTTGGAAAAAAAAAAAAGATAAAAAAAAAAAAAAAAAAAAAATTCAAGTGGTGGGAAAAAAAACCAGCAAATTAAGCTTCACCCCAAACAAACCAGTTCCTCAACGGAAGAACTTCAACCTTAAACAGCCGCCTGCAAAACCTTGCTGCCAAAGAAGGCATTCCGTAGATGCACTCACATCCACCTTGTAAAACTTGAAAAGGTGTGGGTTGACTACCAGATCGATGTCTTACACACCTGTAAAAACAGATGGCGGAAAGCACAAGAGGTATCAATGAACACTGGTCGAATGCGCCGTAACCAGAAAGTGAGGTGCCTGCCCCTTTAGGGCATAGGCCTGGAGCACGATCTGTCTGCTCCACCTGAGAATGGAGGCCGTAGGTCTGACAGCACGTACAAGGAAAGTAACGTGGCCTCTTTAAAGTTCTTCGGCTGAGGACATAAGGATAGTAAAACAATGTCCTCATTATAAAAAGAGCCTTGCAAGACAAAGGCCGCCAGATCAAAAACTCTTCTGACCGAAGGAATGGCTACTAAGAAAGACCACCTCCTGGGACAGAGAACAGAGGAATCTCCCGAATGTCCTTAAACTGAGCACTTTTGAAGCACCGAGAGGACCGAATTCAAGTCCCACGGAGGCAGTCGAGGACGCACAGGAGGGGCCACATGCCTCACCCCCAAAACAAACTTACGCACCAGGGAGTGCGTCGCCAACGGTCGCTGAAAATAAACAGCCAAGGCCGAAATCTGTCCCATAACCGTACTTAAGGCGAGAGCCTAATCCACTCCTCGCTGAAGGTGCCATTTCATCTCTGCACACGTAGAGATGTAGGTCTTCCACGTACGATGGCAAATCCTACGTGAAGTAGACTTCCGTGCAAGTAGCATGGTAGAGATCACAGAGTCCGATGGACCTCGGTCCGTCAGCACCTGGCTCCCAACAGCCATGACGTTAAAGCCAGCGACTGTAAAGCAGGGTGAGAAAAAAAATAAAAATCGGAGCCTGCGACAGAAGATCTACTCTCAGGGGTAGAATCCAAGGGACGTCTTGCCACCAGACGCACCAGGTCCGCGTACCAGGAAAGGCGCAGCCAATCCGGAGCGACCAGGATTGTTGGTATCCCCTCTGCTTCCACTCTGCGCAACAGGCGAAGGAGAAGCTTCAGAGGAGGGAAGGCGTAGATTGGGCGATAGTGACCCCACAGTGCCACCAACGCGTCCGCCCAAGGGTCTCTTGACCTGGCCACGAAACGTGACATCTTCCGATTGAGACGGAACGCCAGAAGGTCCACGCATGGATTGCCCCATTTTGGCACAACTCTGAAACACTTTTGGGTGCAACGACCATTCTCCCTGGTCCAGTGTTTTGCGACTTAGGTAGTCGGTTTGCCAATTCTGCACCCCCAGAATGTACACGGCCGACAGAGCCGAAACATATCTTGTGGCTCACCGGAGGATGTGTGAAACCTCCGCCACCGCGGCCGAGCTCCGCATGCCCCCTTGATGGTAGACATACGCCACGGCCGAGGCGTTGTCGGACTGGATCCTGACCGAACGGTCCTGCAGACCCGAGAGACGCAGCCAGACACTCCAGAAGCCCCCCCCAGCCAGAGAGGCTGGCATCCGTCGTGACCACTGTCCGATAGCATGGCAGAAATAATTTCCCGGTCCGAAGTACGGGAGATGTCAGCCACCACACTAGGGAGGAAATGACTAGGCAACTTCACCGAAATCTGGTAATCCAGAGACAAAGGGAGCTTGTCCCAACGCGACAATCTCTTTCTGTAACACTCGAGTGTGGGAGTGGAGTGAGAGCATACGGAAAAGCCTCGAAAGAGGCTACCATGTGACCCAGAATTCTCTTGCAAAAGCGAAGAGACGACCACATCTGAGTCGCTAACCGCTGCACCGCAGATCGCAGTGTCTGGAGTTTTTCCGTCGGGAGAAAAAACTTGCTTCTGAGGAATCCAGGACCAACCCCAGGTATTCCAGTCGCTGAGACGATACCAACATTAACTTCAGGACATTCAGTAGCCACCCAAATCTTTTGGAGGGGCTGGCAGGTGATGGACTATCCTCTCCTAAGTCTATGCTTAAAGAAGCGGTCAGGAGAAGGTCGTCCAGGTATCCCACAATAGCGATTCGGCGCTGCCTTAGCAGGGCCAGAATCAGAGCGAGCACCATTGTGAAAACTCGTGGTGCCGAAGCCAGGCCGAAGGGGAGGGCCACAAACTGAAAATGGTCCTCTTCGACCGCAAAACGCAGAAACCTCTGGCGTTTTGCACGTATGGAAATATGCAGGTACCTGTCCTGAGTACCCAAGGACGCCATAAAGTCCCCCTGATGGAGAGCCGCCACTACAGAGCGAACAATTCCATCCTGAATCTTTGCACTTTGACAAAGGAGTTAAGGGCCTTGAGATCCAGGATTGGACGGACCCCTATCTGTTTGTAGTCCCCAAAAAAGGAAGGAGTGAAAACCCCTGAAACCGTTCCCTTGAAGGAGCCGGTGTATTCACTACCCTGACCAGTAGATCCTGACCAGCCTTTGACAGGGCCACCCGGCATACCCTCAGGAAGCAAATCGAGGGCTGCAAAATGGTGGCCATACACGTGTTTAAAGCAACAGTGACAGCGGAAAACACAGCCCAGCACACACACAACTCCAGTACAACAAATTAATAAGAAGGGAGAAGCTGCTGCTCCAGGTGAGCACACCTGAGCAATCAATGTCCTCTCAGAAACAGGTGAGTGCCTGCCATCCATGAGGCAAAAACTTGAAGGCAGGGTATGGACAGTCGCACACCAATGAATGGGCCACTACGGCTGGAGGCATTCAGGAGAGAACCAACGTCCGCTAAATGGCATGGCTGTCGGCCAGACAGACTGTGACAAAGCCATAGAGACCGGTCATATGTGTGCCCTCGAACATGTAGTTCCCCGGCCACCCCTGGAGCAAAGGGGCATGTCGTGGACGCTCGATGGCAGAGCATGGGGGGGGGGGGGACTACAAGGATCAAGATCTAGCCGGTCACCAAGTCGGCAGTTGATAGTAGATCTCAGGATCAAAAAATGCAAGAACAAAACAAAAATAATAATAAAAGAAATCGCAAAAAATTTGCAGAGTACATGGACTCCAGCAAGGCCATGTCTACTCCTGACGCTAGGCAGAAAAAAAACTGGGGCTGCTGAGGCAGAGCGAGGGGGCTATACGGAGAAGTGTTTTAACACTTGAAGTGCTGTTTTTTCTGCCTAGTCTCTCCTGGAAGGAAGAATACAATACCCCAAGGTCAACTGCGTCCATTCATGAACAGAAGAGAAATACCGTCTGCAGGGGGTAACCCCCTGTCCAAATGGTATTGACGAAAAAGCAAATAAAATAAAATCATGGTTACACTGGAACACAGGTGAGAAGTTCAGCGAAATGGACCAGAATAGATCCACTTACTGCAAGAGGGTTCCCTACCACAGTCCCCCTCATCCACAGTCAAGATTTGCCTGCCACTTACAGAAGGTACATGTCAAGTAGGGTTGTCCCGATACAATTTTTTTAGGACCGAGTACAAGTACCGATACTTTTTTTTTTTGTTTATGTACTCGCCAATACCGATGCTTTTTTTTTTTTTTTTTAAACGTGTCCCCAAACATATTGCAGCCATGTCCCCAAACATATTGCAGCCATGTCCCCAAACATATTGCAGCCATGTCCCCCCACATGCAGCCGCCGCGTTAATCACCGCGCGGGGAACATTACAGTCAGCTTTCGTTTGAATAAGCTGTTTTCCCTGCCGCGCTGTATATAGACACACTCCCCCTTGCTCGGGATTGGACAGATCCATCCAACCCAGAGCAAGGGGGAGTGTCTATGCGTGGTGGGGAACACAGCTATTCAAACGAAAGCTGACTCTAATGTTCCCCGCGCTGTGATTAATGCGGCAGTGGCTTTGCGATATACGGCGGCGGGGGGGATCAAGCATTCTATTTAGGCATCGGGGGTATTTGCGGGAGTACAAGTACTCCCGCAAATACTCTGTATCGGTACCGATACTGGTATCGGGACAACCCTAATGTCAAGGCTCCAAAGGTGTAGGGTGTTGAGGTCTGCCATATAACTAGAAAATAAAAATAAATGGTCGGTTCAGTAGAACCATGCTTTGCGAAACTTCTCTCTGATCAGCAGAGGCAAAGATATCTTTCATTCTGTAAATCTCTTCAATTTTTTTAAACCAAACACTTAGTGGGGGAGCTATAGGTTGCTTCCAGTAAAGTGGGATGCAGGCCTTGGCAGCATTAAGAAACTGAATTGTCAGTGACCTTTTATAACATTTGGATGACATGGCAGTTAAATGAAGCAGATATAAAACTGCTGGGTCCTAGAACCAGACAACTCCAGAACATATGTATTTTTCATTTCTATTCAGAAGGTAATTTAGCCATTAAAGTGTAAACGAAGGGTAAAACTTTTTTTTTAGTTCTTCCAATAGGGAAACTAGTTCTATTGACACCTTAGGATTCTCTCACTTCCTGTGTTGGCTATGGGACAGAAAATTAAATCTTCCCAATGGGGCACAGATTGCGAAAAAAAACGATGGGGGTTATTATCCTCCTTACTCTATCCAAAATGTAAGAAAAATAAATTAATATAATAATAATTATTATAACAACAACAGCAACAAATCAACCCATATACCTGATATCCTGCACAGCTTATTTTGCAGATGTCACAATAATGCAGCTGTTGTGGTTTCGGCTGCGCCTTGAATTTCATGTCTTTGTTCACATATGGAGCATTTCTGGCATATTTAGTACCATTTTCACTCGCTCTCACATCTTTGCTGCCCCAAGATCCATGTCCAAATCGATTAGGCTGCTGATGGTAACTGGACGAGGCCTCTGGATATGCAGTAGGTTCACAAGAAGAGTAACTGGAAGCTGAAAAAAAAAAAAAAACAATTTAAATATAAAAACTAAAGGGTTTTAAGAACTAGAAGACTGGCCATGCATAGGTCAACGGTTCAGTGAAAGTAGTTCAACTTACATTCTAAAACAGCAGGGTAACATTGTAGTGGGAATTAACAGCACCTTACTTAAAAGATAATTTTATTAGGACTTGTGCCACTTGGGTTGATCTGAGCATTTTCCCCTTCAACAGCAGCATATCTAGATTTTAGAATTTATTTACCATGTATTCTAATATAACGTATTGCTGACAAAATTTCTCTAAGACGTACCGTCAAAAAGGTGATCATATCATAACCAACAAAATTTAATCTATAATAATTGTGATTGACATTTAGATTCTAAATGGATAGTACTTGAATTTTGTTTTAAAATAGTTAGAAAAATGTACCCTCTATGGCCAGCATAAAAATAAAAAATTGATAAATTGCATTGGCAACATATCTGCACTTTAACTGGTTATTTTATCTCTGGCCTTCCTTCACATCAAATCTTCATATTGTCTACCGTACACACGATAGTACTTTTGACAACAAACCTCCGACAGACCTGTTTTTGCAGACAATCTTACCATGTGCACGCTCCAGCTGACAAACGTTTTTGCTTTTACATCGGACAAACGTTCGCGTTGTGAACAGACAAACTCTCTGGCAACAAATATCTTATGTCGACTAATGCAATTGTGTGTACACAAGTCCATCGGACTAAAGTCCAAAGTACAAACATGCATGTTCAGAACCAATGCTAAAGATCAGACAACAATAGCAGAAGTTGCCCAAGGGTGGCGGTAAAGGGCAGAAAAAACATGTAGTGTGTCCATTACATCACTATGTTTGTGTTTGTTGGCCGAAAAAGTCCAACCGTTTGTATGCATACCAAGTTCACGGACAACACCTATGGAAAAGTCCGATTGTGTGTATGAGGCTTTAATGATCCTATGGGCTGCATTCAAGCTTCAAATACCTGATACAGGCATTAACCTAGAGTGCTAAACATGCAATCAGGGGACTATGAAAAGTGTACATGATCTGTGACAATCTGGAAATTTGATGCAGAGCAGGAACAGTAAAAAGCTAGCTTGCATAACAAGTACAGTTACCCTTTGGGGGACAGGGGCACAAACAATATTCTACAACAGTCAATACAATAATTTAACCATCTCAAGTTTGGACACTTTCACCCCCGTCCCTTGCCCAGGTCAATTTTCAGATTTCATGGCGGTTCATACTTTGAATAATTACCCAGTTATGTAGCACTGTATACCAAACATTCTGAATGAACAAAATAGTAGCGCTAAAAAAATACCTGAAAGTTTCTTAATATTAAACAATATATTTGTGATACAGAAAATATTGTTAAGAATTCAGGAATATATAAAAAAGTGAAAAATGTATATAAATATATATATATATATATATAAATATATGTGAAAAAAGCGTCCACATAGAAAATCCAAAAGTGATAGTATTTCAGGTGTAAACAATTAAAGTGTCCAAAGGAAAACAAATCTTCAAGAAATCTTCTTAATTTTGAGACCTTTCACCATTCGGTGACTCCACACCCATAAGAATTGCTCTTACCAATGTGATATGCCTTGCACATGAACTGATCAATTCCACCAGTGATTCTCACAAGCCGATTCGTTATTCCACATAAAAAGTAAAGTGACCTCAATGGTTAAGTATATCAAACTTATTTATTAAAATCAGTAAAAAAAAAAAAGCTACTCACGTTAGATACAGCAAATCAAGGCACTTCAATAGAGAACTAAGCAGCGGGTTCCTCACAGGTGATTATCTTGTTGCATTATGGTCACAGTGAACCTCAATAAAAACCGTCAGCCTCACCCCCTGCTCCGTTCGTCTCACTCGTGAAGAAGTCCTGAATGACGAATCTAGTCTAGGGGAAGTTATACGGCACACCAAGGAAGCTTCCGAGTACCGACCATCGCGTTATTGAAGTGACGAGTGAGACGAACGGAGCAGGGGGTGAAGCTGACGGTTTTTATTGAGGTCTGCTGTGACCATAATGCAACAAGATAATCACCTGTGAGGAACCCGCTGCTTAGTTCACTATTGAAGTGCCTTGATTTGCTGTATCTAATGTGAGTAGCTTTTTTTACTGATTTTAATAAATAAGTTTGATATACTTCACCATTGAAGTCACTTTACTTTTTATGTGGAATAACGAATCGGCTTGCGAGAATCACTGGTGGAATTGACCAGTTCATGTGGAGAAATATTTTGCCGTTTGTGCCAAGCATGAGAATGCAAGGCATATCGCATTGGTAAGCGCAATTCTTATGGCTGTGGAGTCACTGAGCACTTCGGTGTGGTGAAAGGTCTCAAATTAAAGGGGAGGTTCCCCTAAAAATAAACTTTTAACATTGCATTTATCCTCTTAATCACATCTAGAATCGGCTGGTATTTTTCAAAAAATCCGTCCGTACATACCATTTTCTTCATGTAGTCTCACCGCCGCTTCCGGGTATGATGGTCGGGGATGGGCATGCCTACTTGATTGACAGGCATCCGACTGATGCATATAGCGCGTCACGAGATGCCGAAAAAGGCCGAGAGTCGTTGCGCAGGCGCCGTATAGAGCCGCACCAACGTTCGGATTCTTTCGGCATTTCGTGACGCGCTGTATGCGTCGATCGGATGCCTGTCCCCGACTATCATACCGGAAGCGGCGGTGAGACTACATGAAGAAAATGGTATGTACGGACGGATTTTTTTTTTAAATACCAGCCGATTCTAGATGTGATTAAGAGGATAAATGCAATGTTAAAAGTTTATTTTTAGGGGAACCTCCACTTTAAGATTTCTTGAAGATTTGTTTTCCTTTGGACACTTTGTTTACACCTGGAATATTATCACTTTTGGATGCTTTTTTCACATATATTTATACACACACACACACACTTTTTTATAGCGCTACTATTTTGTTCATTCAGAATTTTTGGTACACATTATTATTTTAAGTAGCTGCTTTTTTTCCCACACAGTCATTGGCGCAGTGGGGTGGAAGGAATCAGAAGGAGCGATTTCTTTTGGGCATTTACCAACCACTGGATCTTTTATATGTTTTGCTATACAAATGAAAATACTGAATAAAAAATAAAATGTTTGTTGTAAAATTCTGCAAACAAATAATCTTTAATAAATGTAGGCCCAAAATGTGCAAAAACACATTAGCACACCCCACATAGGAGCTACAGATGAAAGGTATCCCCACTCCTGCATAGCCAGGCACACAGAGTCAGAAAATAGTCCATAGTTATTGTTTATTAGGGAGTTAACATAGATAGAATGGGAAGTTAAAGGATGCCCACTTGACTTCAAAAAACATCAGGGACAACTTCCTATATACTGTACAGTCTATTTTTGACTTTCCTCCTGCATGCTCTTGGCCTTTCTCTTGCTCAGCCTCTGCTAGTACACTCCTGGGGGGTACTTGACAGTCTCCTTGTCCGTTCAGTGGCGGCATATTACAGGCAGAAACTCACAGTCCCTTAACAGTAGCACACGTGGAGTGACACAGCATGTAATTTTCTCTTCTGTTTCCTTTGTTGTCACCGATACCAGCACCACCACTTCAGGCCCTGCCAGCTCACCTGGCTGCAGCTGCCTCTTTCACCAGCCCTCCTGGCTACCTCTTCACACCAGTCCACCCAACTGACTCTAAACCAGCCCACCTGGCTGACTGTCAGGAGATTTCTCAGGGAAAGAACTAAAAGACTTGGGGCTCTTTCACACGGACGTTCCATATGTCCGTTTTTCATCCATTCGTTGTCGGATGAAAAACGGACATACATGTATCCCTATGGGATTGCGGATGTCAGCGGAGACATGTCTGCCGACATCCGATCCGCCAAAGTATGCCGGAGGAAAAACCTACTTTTCCTTACGATTTTGCTCCTAATGCCGCGTACATACGGTCGACGTTCCTACGGAGGCTTGCCCGTGGAAAAGTCCGACCGTGTGTACGCGGCATGACTTTTTTGCAAGGGGATGCCCCAATGCTTCGGCATAGATATATTTTAGGCACAGGTTGCGTTAAAAAAAAAATATTTTTTTTTGGTATTTGCATAGCAGGTATGGTATGGTCTTACTGATATACTGTAATGCTACTTTGTATTAATGTTAACTATCATTTGCCAAGCAGGTACGCCATTCAGTTGCAGCACGGATTTACTTAGTGTGACAGCAACAGCGTTTGCTTCCACGACATATAAAGCCGCGACTCCACCACTGCTAATGGCGCGTACCTACGGTTGACAATCCTACGGAGGCTTTCCCGTGAAAAAGTCTGACCGTGTGTACGCGGGAGGATGCCCCCATGCTTTGGCATATATAAATGATGCATGTATGCCCAGCATTAGAAGTGGGTGGATGAAGGGAGGCATTCTAATGGTAGGCATACCCACCGATCAATCTCTTTTTCGTTCAGCCAACAGGCTGCATGAAAACAAAAAAAAACAAAAAAAAAGGGATTACAATAGATGTCCAACAAGAACTATCAACATACTGGTATGTTGCTGGACTTTGAATGGTTATACCAGAATGATGCCTGCGGGTTTAGGTATCATCTTGGTATTCTTTTCAGCCAGCGGTCGGCTTTCATGTAAAAGCAGTCCTAGCGGCTAGTTAGCCTCTAGACTGCTTTTACATTCAGTGGGAGGGAATGTCCCCCCCCCCCCCCAGATATAAACAGCGCCATTGGGAAATTAGGAAAGCATTTTATCACACCGATCTTGGTGTGGTCAGATCTAGGGTCTAATAGACCCATTTTTTATTTATTTTTAAAGGAGTCCCTGTCATTAACTATTGCTATCATAAGTAATATTTACATTCCCTGAGAATAATAAAAATGGTAAAAAAAATAAAATGGAAGGAACAGTTTACAAATAAAAAAAATGAAATAAATATATATAAAAAAAAATAAGCACCCCTGTCCCCCCTGCTCTTGCGCAAAGGCGAACGCAAGCGTCGGTCTGGAGTCATATGTAAACAGCAATCATGCCATGCATGTGAGGTATCACCGCGAAGGGCAGAGCGAGGGCAGTATTTTAGCAGTAAACCTCCTCTGTAATTCTAATGTGGCTACTTGTAAAGGCTTTTAAAAATGTATGTAGTTTGTCGCCACTGTGCGTTTGTGCGCAATTTTAAAGTATGTCGCGTTTGGTATCCATGTACTCGGCCTAAGAGCATCTTTTATTTCATCAATAATTTGGGCAATATAGTGTGTTTTATTGCTTTAAAAAAATAAATAAATAAAAAAAGTGTATTTTTTCCCCAAAAAAATGCGTTTGAAAAAAATCGCTGCGCAAATACTGTGTGAAAAAAAATGCAACACCCACCATTTTAATCTGTAGGGCCTTTGCTTTAAAAAAAAATAAAATATATATATATATATATATATATATATATATATATATATATATATATATATATATATATATATATATATATATATATATATATATATATATAATGTTTGGGGGTTCAACTTAACTTTTATGCACAAAAAAAAAATATGTTTTTATGTAAACCGTGTCAGAAAGGGCTTTGTCTTCAAGTGGTTAGATGAGTGGGTAATGTGCGACATAAGCTTCTAAATGTTGTGGATAAAATGCCAGGACAATTCAAACCCCCCCCCCCCCCCCCCAATGACCCCATTTTGGAATGTAGGCACCCCAAGCCATTTGCTGAGAGGCATGTCAAGTCCATGGAATATTTGAGTTGCGGGGGGGGGGGGGGGGGGATGTCAAATGATATACTGCTCAAACATGCCATGGTTATATGTGGAATTGCACCCCAAAATACATTGTTGCTTCTCCTGAGTACAGGGACACCACATGTGTGATAGTTTTTAGGAGCCTAGCCGCTTACGGGACCCCAAAAACTTAGATTAGAATTAGATTTTTTTTATTATTTATATGAATGGTGTATAGCTGCATTACATATGTGGGATTCCATTAATATACTATACACCATTCACATTTAAATAGGCACATGTATGAGCTTTAAATATTGATAACTTCATTATTTTTTTATTATGAGGTGTATGTGTGCTGATTCGTGTGCAACTGTTGTATTTTTCACTTCCTCATCCTGTAATCCCGCTAAATCTCACGAGATTACAGTGAGAAGCCGTTCTGAGGAGTTTCCAGCCGTTTGGAGATCGCTCATCTCAACATGAGAATCGATCTACAAAGTTTCATAAACAGGCACTCAGAGGAGAGCGATCTCCCCCGAGAATGCCTGAGAACTGAATAGCTGTATTTTACCGCACTTTCATAAAAGGAAACCTAAGAAATGCTGAAGGCAGTGCTTGGTTTTCGGGGTCCCGCACGCAGCTAGGCTCCCAAAAAGTCCCAAACATGTGGTATCCCCGTACTCAGGAGAAGCAGCAGAATGTATTTTGGGGTGCAATTCCACATATAACCATGGCATGTGTGAGCAATATATTATTTAGGGCTGCCGAATTTAATCGTAGAATCGATGCATCGAGATTCGGCGGCCGGCGATTCTGCATCGATGTGGTCGTTTTAAATAATCGATTGTTGAGGACGTCATTGTCGCGTCCTGCCGCCCGCCAAGTGGAGCCGAAATCAGCCAAAGTTTTTGCGCCTTTTTTTCCGCCTCCCGCTGTCATCCCCCCTCCCCCTGTGTCGCAGTCGGCGTAGCGAGAGGAGAGATGGACATCGCACACCACGGAGCAGCACAGCGGACCCCCCCCCCCTCCCAGCGCTCGCCGCTCAGACAGCTCCTCGGGTCACTGTGTGCACACAGTCACACTGCACATCACACTCAGGCTGTGTTGCAGGGGGAGAGACCTGGCCCAACACAGAAGGAGGACTGGGGACTGGAGTGGAGACTGGAGACGCACGAGACCCGCAGCCGCCGCCCGCCAGTGCCACACACACGCAGCACAGTATAATATGGGTAAGTTAGTTTAGTTACCCTTCTGCAGTTGTTTTACACACCAACCTTTAATGCATAGATATTGGAGAGAACTATGAGAAATTGTCTCACTCCTCATTTTGGCAAAAACCTCCCCTATCAAACAGTGATGGGGGGTTAACGACCGTGAGGTGAAAATGTGGTAAAATTCCAAGCATAATCTGATAATACAAAATAATAATAATGGGGCACCAACCACCAATCCAAACCAGTGCCAAAATGTGCAATAATAAAATAAAATACTTTTAAAACATAACGTTCAAAAGTGCAAAGTGCTTAAGAATAGTCCAAGAATAATAATATTATTGCACATTATTGTCAATCATTTTGGCACTGGTTTGGATAAGTGCCCCATTATTATTATTATCATATGTTTGGAATTTTACCACATTATTTTCACTTCACATTAACCCCCCCCATCACTGTTGATGATAGGGGAGGTTTTTGCCAACATAAGGACAGGAGTGAGACATTTTCTCATTTTTTTAAAGTGTATTTTTTGTGCGTGAACTCGAGAGAGGAGCCGGACTGCAGGAGTTGGGAGTAGGCAGACCCTCCCCCTGGAGGCAATCAGCCATCCTTCTCCATGCCCCCGGGTGGCAATGGCGGGTGTGAGGGGGGCCTCCCACTCACCCCACCCTACCTGCTCCCCTATGAGGGAGTGAGGGGGTCTAGCCCACCCAGCCAGCCCCATAGGTCCTTCGCCTCTCTTTTTTTAGGAGACTGCATGGCCAAAGTACGTGCGTGTTAAACCAATTTCGTGTACGTGCAAGTGTGGTGGCGTACTAAGCACAGGCGTACCTTGCATAGCACACCCACCGGGAGCCGGGCTGAGACCACCAAACTTAATTCACATATAGCCGAGACCGGGATCCAAACCCTTGGCTGCAGAGGTGAACGGCTTGTCCGCGCAGTGCCAATCACGTTGAGCCACCACAGCTCTTTTTTTCTCATACAGTGCCTGCCGCCGAGAAGGTGTTTTTAGCACGACAGCATCGCGCTGATTCTCGGCGACAGGCTGCCGACATCTCGCACTCGCTGGAATAGTAAAAGCACATTCCAGCGAGTGCGTCATAGAAGCGACGGGGATCCGACGCGGATTCCCGCCAATTCTACACGTGGGCGGAGTTTGTTATAAATCCTGAGAAGGAAGTCCCCGCCGGATTTTAAATAAAAATCCGGCATGAGTTCCCCCCTCAGGAGCATAAACGGGCCCTTAGGTCTGGGTTTTTAAGGAGACCCCCCGCTACGCCGAAAAAACGGCGTGGGGGTCCCCCCACAATCCATACCAGACCCGTATCCAAAGGACGCCGGCCGGTCAGGAAGGGAGTGGGGGCGAGCGAGCGCCCCCCCCCCCCCCCCCCCCCGAGCCATAACGGGCAGCATGCCCTCAACATGGGGGGGGGGGGGGATCAGGTGCTCTGGGGCAGGGGGGTCTTCTTCAGGACTCGCCGCCGCTATCTTCGGGTGTTAGCTCAATTACTAGCGGCGGCGAGTCCCCTCTTCTGTGACGTCGTCTTCTTCTCTTCTCCAGATGTTGATGCGACGCTTCCTTCCGCTGTTATGGCGGGCGCGCAGCGAGTTATATAGGCCTGTCTTGTGATGTCGCAGTCCCATCATGCTCCGGTAGGTGCCACGTGGTACCTACTGGAGCATGATGGGACTGCGACATCACAAGACAGGCCTATATAACTCACAAGAAGAAGAAGAAGAAGAAGAAGAAGAAGAAGAACAACAAGAACAACAACAACAAGAAGAAGTCACAGAAGAGGGGACTCGCCGCCGCTAGTAATTGAGCTAACACACGAAGATAGCGGCGAGGAGTCCTGAAGAAGAAGACACCGGAGAGCGGAGAAGACTCTGGGAGAAGACCCCCAGAGAGCGGTAGAAGACCCCCAGAGAGCGGTAGAAGACCCCCAGAGAGCGGTAGAAGACCCCCAGAGAGCGGTAGAAGACCCCCCCACCCCCCCCCCCGCCAAAGATGTTGAAGGAAGCCCGCCGGGTGGTGGGCGCTTTTATCAAAGCGACCCCCCCGTCGGCGGAAGAGAACCAGACAACGGCGAAGAACAGCGGCACCCACCCCCCCGGCGGCCAACTAATAAAGAATTTCAATACCCTGTGTGGTTTTTTTGTGTTTACACTTTGCCTCCAGGTGAATGGGTAGGGGTACAATGTACCCCATACTCATTCACTTAGGGTGGGGGGCCGGTATCTGGGGGCCCCCTTATTAAAGGGGGCTTCCAGATTCCGATAAGCCTCCCGCCCGTATACCCCGACAACCAACGGCCAGGGTTGTCGGGAAGGGGCCCTGTCCTCATCAACATGGGGACAGGGTGCTCTGGGGTGGGGGGCCGCAGTGCGCCCCCCTGCCCCAGAGCACCTGATCCC
The DNA here is from genome assembly GCA_029574335.1 of Rana kukunoris. Lineage (NCBI taxonomy): Eukaryota > Metazoa > Chordata > Amphibia > Anura > Ranidae > Rana > Rana kukunoris. The sequence goes on from CM056049.1 coordinate 412,673,181, forward strand.
CCCCATGTTGAGGGCATGCTGCCCGGTACGGCTCAGGAGGGGCGCTCGCTCCCACTCCCTTCCTGACCGGCCGGCGTGCTTTGGATACGGGTCTGGTATGGATTGTGGGGGGACCCCCTCGCCGTTTTTTCGGCGTAGGGGGGGGGTCTCCTTACAACCCATACCAGACCTAAGGGCCCGTTATGCTCCTGAGGGGGGAACCCATGCCAGATTTTTATTAAAAAATCCGGTGGGGACTTCCTTCTCAGGATTCATAAACTCCGCCCACGTGTAGAATTGGCGGGAATCCGCGTCGGATCCCCATCGCTTCTATGACTGCTTTGTCTCCATCGCGGCAAGCCAGCTCGGCGCTGGCTCCCGCGATGGGGCTCGCAAGTGCTCAATCTCACCGAGAAAGGGAGCGAGATTGACACAATATCCCAGTCACCTACTGTAGTTCTAATTAGTTTATTATTTTGGTTAATCAGCATTCAGCAAGCACCTCCAGTGGGAGCTAGGCCGCGGCTGCCAGTGCCAACACACTCCAAGTCCCCTCATCACAGGCAGCAGGTGAGGAGACCTGCAGGTGCCAGGCAGACTACCAGTGCCAGACCAGTACCAGACTGTCACTGTGTGCCACCTTGTTGTGATCAGGTAGGTGACTGTCACGCAGACACACCATCACTCACCGAGACTGCCTGCTGCTCACTGCCTGTTGTACCTAAAAAAAATTGTTACCTGTCCTTTACCAGGGAACTTGGTATTTGTCTAAATAGCAGATAGAAATTGAATAAAAATATATTTGTGACTGCTTAAATTATTTTTTTGATGAAAAGTTGAAAAGCATGGGCACTTGGGTATTAATCTTGACGCATCGCGGAATCGAATTGAGGACTTGATAATCGTAATCGCATCGAATCGTGAGACAGGTGAAGATGCGCAGCCCTAATATTTAGTGTTTTTTTTTTTTTTTGTCATTATGCAATCACTTGGGACAAAAAAAATATTCAATGGACTCAACATGCCTCTTAGCAGTTTCCTTGGGGTGTCTACTTTCCAAAATGGGGTCATTGGGGGGGGGGGGGGGGGGTTGTACTGCCCTGACATTTTAGCACCTCAAAAAAAATGATAGGCAGTCAAATTAAAAGCTGTGTAAATTCCAGAAAATGTACCCTAGTTTGTAGATGCTATAACTTTTGCGGAAACCAATAAATATACGCTTATTGCGATTTTTACTAAAGACATGTGGCTGGATACATTTTGACCTAAATGTTTGACTAAAATTTTGTTTATCCGATTTTTCTTATAACTTATAATGTATAAGCGCAAACGATAGTGCTATCATGTAATGACCAATAAATCGTTCAGTGGGCATAAAAAAAAAAAAAAGTTAGTTTTTTACATATACCTAGTGCAGAAAGTTCAGACGGGAAACACATTAACCTTCCGATTTATTGTTCGTTCGGCAGAAAATTTCCAGTATTGTCCTTCGTTTTTTTTTGGCTCAAAAACTTCCAAACGATTTTGTGCCCATTAACTGTTCAAAAAACGAAAGATCATTAACAACCGAATGTCGGCTGAATTTGCGTATAGTGTATGGCCAGTATAAGACTGAGAAATTAACCACTTGACAACCAGCCCATTGCCAAAGTACGTCCTATTTTTAAAGATGGATATCTCGGTAACGACAGCAGCTGCTGCCACAACCGAGATATCCATCTCTTCATGGGCCGGTTGTGTTAATGATAATGGCGGTCTCCACGGCGGATTCGCCATTATCGGTGGCGGGAGAGGGTTCCCCCCCTCCCGCCGCTCTCCCGCGCCCTGCGCCGCTTACCGTTGGTAGCGGCGGAGGCGATCGGGTCTGTTTGGCTCCTCTGCGGGGATACGAGTAAGGAAAAAAAATAATCGCCCCTACCCGTCCCCAGAGCTCTGCTGGGCGGAAGTGACGTCAAAACGTCAGTCCCGCCCAGCGTCTTAAAGAGACTTTTTTTTTTAATGCCATTTGAAAAAAAATGACATTTTACATTTATTTATTTTTTGCATTTAAGCCTAAATATGAGATCTGAGGTCTTTTTGACCCCAGATCTCATATTTAAGAGGACCTGTCATGCTTTTTTTCTATTACAAGTGATGTTTACATTTCTTGTAATAGGAATAAAAGTAATCATTTTTTTTTATTATTTATTTCAGTGTAAAAAATTATAAACTAAATTAAAATAAAGAAAAAGAAAAAAAAAGCCCCGTCCCGACGAGCTCGCGCACAGAAGCATACGCGAGTAGCGCCCGCATATGAAAACGGTGTTCAAACCACACAAGTGAGGTATCGCCGCGATAATTAGAGCGAGAGCAATAATTCTAGCCCTAGACCTCCTCTGTATCTCAAAAAATGCAACCTGTAGAATTTTTTAAAACGGCGCCTATCAAGATTTTTAAGGGTAAAAGTTTGACCCAATGCCACGAGCGGGCGCAATTTTTAAGCGTGACATGTTGGGTATCATTTTACTGGGCCAAATTTATTGTTGTCTTATTTTTTAATTCAAAAAAGTGAATTTTTTTTTAAAAAAAAGTGCGCTTCTAAGACCGCTGCGCAAATACGGTGTGACAAAAAGTATTGCAATGACTGCCATTTTATTCTCTAGGGTGTTAGAAAAAAAATATATATAATGTTTGGGGGTTTTAAGTAATTTTCTAGCAAAAAAAAAAACAGTTTTAGTCTCGTAAACACCGAATCTGAAAAACAGGCTCGGTGGTCAAGTGGTTAAAGAACGCTGATCGCTTAGATCTCCATTAGCAGAGAGCTGGTGACTATCAGTCACCACTGTCTGCTCTGCTTTACCCCCCGGGCTCACTAGAGCATTGGGCTGTGAAGAGGTGGGAGGCAGTTCAGGCTCCTAGGTGGATCCCGATTATGATCGTGATCTTTCCCAAGACTGGACTGGCTCTGTGAGGTCAGCTGGCTAAAAACAGGTCACAGGCGTGCAGAACAAACTGCACGCCTGTGATACACAGGGTGGATGTCCGTCTGAAAGATAGGTAGGTTCCATTTGCACACAGGCAACCCATTCATATTACAGCTTAGTAATATAAGTGGATCATTAGTCTGCTCCCCAGGTTGCAACAATTAACTGTTTAAGGGCCATGTGATTTGTAGACTTTGCTCTCCATAATATTAGGTATGCAATGATTTCTCTGAATAAGAGGTGCTTAAAAAGTGGCTGCAAACCTCTGAAATCCTATCCTCATATAGTGCCAAGTATTTACAGCGCTTCACTTTTTCCACAATGGCTTATTTTTCTCAAAATTCTACAAACAATACCCCACAAATGACAATGTGAAAGAAGTTTGTTTGAAATCTTTGCAAATGTATTTAAAAAATAAAAAATGACATGTACATTAGTATTCACAGCCTTTGCTCAATACTTTGTGGAAGCACCTTTTGGCACCAAAAAGTATCATCCAAGAAATTTGTCAACCTATAAATCCATATGTTATTGTGTGTACAAAAATGTAAATTGAGGTTAGTTGTACATGGAAATGTACTAAGTTTTATTAGGTTAATAAACTTACAATTATGTAATAAAATTGTTTATTATAATCTTGTGTACTGTATATGCGCGAGTATAAGCCGACCCGAAAATAAGCCGAGGCACCCAATTTTACCACACAAAATAAATAAATGGGAAAAACGTATTGACTCGAGTATAAGCCTAGGGTGTCCGTGCCCATGCCTCACTGAGCCTACAGCCTCAAGTCTTTGAATTTGAGGCTACAAGCCTGACATGCTTATTTTTGGACATTTTCTCCCATTCTTCTTTGCATGACCTCTCAAGCTCCATCAGGTTGGATGGGCAGCATTAAAGCACATCCGATTTTAATATCTCTGGCGAGATCTCAAAATGGGTTCAAGTCTGGGCTCTGGCTGGGCCACTCAAGGATATTCACATAGGCCCGAATTCACGTAGGACTTACGCCGACTTATCTTGATACGCCATCGTAAGTACATATATGTGCGCTGTCGTATCTCTGCGCCGATTCCCCAAGCTAGATACGTCAAAAAAAATAGGCTTCAGCTGCCCGAGGTAACTTGCCTACGCCGGCATATCGTGGGCGCATAGTTACGCTGGACGCATTCAGCGTTCCCATTTTAAATATGCAAATGCACAAGATACACCGATTCATGAACGTACTTGTGCCCGGCGCATAATTTAAGCGATTTGCGTAAGGGTTACGTCCGACGTAAAGTTATTCCTCATATACGAGGCGCAACCCATGCAAAGGTATGGACCAGGGAACGAACGTCGTCTAAATTTACGCCGTTTACGTAGTACGTGAATATGGCTGTGCGTAGGTTACGTTAACGTCGTAGGCAGTGTTTTGACGTATCTTAGGCAGTTATTTCGAAGTGACTGTGCGCATGCGCACTGGGATGTGTCCAAGATACGACGCATGTGCCGTTCGTTTTTAGTACTTGTTTGAAGCTCAGCCCATCATTTGCATGGGGTCACGCTTCATTTAAATGTTACACGCCCACTTCCACCTACTTTTTGTCTTACGTCAGCTTAAGCCAACGACTATACGCTACGCCGGCGCAACGTTGGGAGCATTTGCTTTGTGAATACCATGCTTGCCTATCAACGTTGCACTGACGCAGCGTAAAGAAAATACGCTACGCCCGCATAAAGATGTGCCGAGGTATGTGAATCTACCCGATAGTTGTCACATAGCCACTCGTTTGTTATCTTGGCTGTGTGCTTAGGGTTGTTGTCCTGTTGGAAGATGAACAGTCGCCCCACTCTGAGGTCCAGAGCGCTCTGGGGCAGGTTTTCATCAAGGATGTCTCTGTACATTGCTACATTCATCTTTCTCTCAATCCTGACTAGTGTCCTAGTTCCTGCTACTGAAAAACATCCCCACAGCACGATGCTGCCACCACCATGCTTTACTGTGGGGACGGTACTGGCTAGGTAGTGAGCAGTGCCTAATTTCCTCCAGACATGATGCTTGCCATACAGGCCAAATAGTTCAATCTTTGTTTCATCAGACCAGAGAATTTTGTTTCTCATGGTCGAAGAGTCCTCTTGGCAGACTCCAGTTGGGCCGGCATGTGCCTTTTACTGAGGAGTGGCTTCTGTCTGGCCACTCTACCATATCGGCCTGATTGGTGGAGCGCTGCAGAGATGGTTGTTCTTCTGTAAGGCTCTACCCTCTCCACAGAGAAACACTGAGGTCTTGTCAGAGTGACCATCGGGTTCTTGGTCACTTCCCTGATTAAGGCTTTTCTCCCCGATTGCTCAGGAAGAGTCCTGGGGGTTCCAAGCTTCTTCCATTTACAGATGGAGGCCATTGTGCTCATTGGGACCTTCAATGTTACAAAAAAAATAATAAAAATCTGTACCCTTCCCCCGATTTGTGACTCAATGCAATCCTGAGGTCTACAGACAATTCCTTGGACTTTGTGGCTTAGTTTGTGCTCTGACATGCACTGTTTTCTAAAAATGTAACCTGGTACTTTCCTCCCACAAAGGCCTACTTCAGAGCCATGGGTCTCATTTTAATAGTCTAAAACAACTTTATTACCCAGCACAAAACAGTTCTTTAACCCTATCAATTAGTCTTTACTTTGTTACTCAAGCCTGGGTTTTTTTTTTCCACCTGGCCTCTTTCTGTGCACCATTCTCTAAAGTGGTTGTACACCCTGTACAACCACTTTTACCTACAGGTAAGCCTAGATTAAGGCTTACCTTTTGGTGCTGGAAAAATCTCCTAAACCTCCCCTGGTTTAAAGAGATATTTACAATAGAGCCGCGCGCCGACATCTACGGCGCATGCTCCTGCACGTCACATGACTCTGGCGAGTTACAGAGCCGGAGTTCACAGCCCCGGAAGGAAGAGGGGTGAAAATGGACGGTCGCTGCTAGTGGGGACAGCGGTGACATCGCAGGCTTCAGTTTCAGGTAAGTGACACAATGGGCTACTATGGGATGCTCAATAGCCCATTATGCTTTACCTTTGCAGGGAAATAAAGAGGAAGTAAAATCCATAAGGATTTACTTCCTCTTTAATAACCACTGTGTCAACTTGGTAGCGTAATAGTGGCATAAGGAGGCGTTCTTGTAAATGAAGACAAAAAGAATCAAGGGTTCAGATCCCACTTTAGTAAAAATCTGAATATAATCCATCCCATGAAGACATGGTTAACAGTATACTAGAGGCAATAAGGATGAAGACCTCCCAGAAAGGATCAAAAGCTCTATTGCCAAAACCCAACAACCCTGCTCCTTATGGTATCCTTCACTCTATAGGGCCAACCTAAACAACCTTTAAAAGGTATCGTTATCCTGAATTTTAAAACAATCATTCTAGGAGAACATAAGGAGAAACCACATTATAAAATACATTGGTTTTAGAATTTGTCTTTACCTGGTATATCTTGTTAGACATGTACTGTACATTAAAAATAATATTATGCTAATAAAAATGTATCACATTGCAACAAGCAGAAAAGAAGAATACAGGTCCATATATACGTGTTATACATAACATACAAATCTAAAGACAAGAGACATATTGCCATTTTCACAATTACTCTATGAGAGTTCAAAACTAAACACTGTAAATAATGTTATTGACTGTAACAAATGAATGCCTAATTGTTAAGTGAATAAAATGCATGAATGGATCAATGCATAAACCGCAAATTTTGTAAAGCATGACATGACTGACACCTTGAGGTATCTGGTATTAGAAACAAAAATAATCTACCACACAATGAAATCCTACCTTGTTTTGCATCCCAAGTGGGCATATTCCATTGTCCCTTTTGGCTATCCCTTTTTTCCTCCACGTAGTAATCATACTCTTGGTTCTGAGATTCCACCTCCTGAAAACTTTGTCTGTGATCATAGCTGCCTTGTGGTGGCATATTGTCATAAGCACTACTTTCCTACAAAAATAAAATTTCAAAATTACAAAATGTGCAGAAATAGTTTTCTCAAATATGGAAATGTAAAAAGTAACACATGGGTACAAAAAGTAAGATCTACTACCCAATACTCAGGGCCGTGTTTAACATTGATTGAACCCCCCCCCCCCCCAAGCTTTCCCCCTGCTAGGAGACATACAACAAATAGCAGCTAGACTTAATATCAGTTTACTGTAGCAGATCAGGCAGCATTTGCGATTGGTTGCCAGAGGCTACAGCATTTCATTACCGCTGACTGACTGGATGCTAGAGGTTACAGCACACAATACATTACTAAAATTTAATAAGCTGCATTAAATAGAATGATGTGGTCAAATTAAAGTGACATATGAATAATAACAGTGCATCGGAAACAAGAAAAAAAAGGTTCTGAACCCTCTGTGCAACTTGATATTACATCAATGCTGGAACATAAAAACTCATAAGAAATGCATAAATCAAAACAAAGGAACTGTATGAACCCTCCAAGTGTCCAATTCGCTCTATTGAATTGCTGAATTTTTTTTCCATAAAATACAAATTTCAAAGTGACAATTCAAAAACAGATTCCTCAACCAAATGTTCCACGATGACATGAAACCATGACACCCAAGAAGATGTGAGGGTATGATAGGATAGGTCCTCCGCCAATAAAAACACTGCCACTTGGTGGTATAGCACAGGGTGTCCAAGGTCCTAGTGGCTCATCTGCCAGCAGCACACCACCAGCTTTAGACTGTAGCCAGCAAATCTCTGCCCCATCTTCTGCAGTGGAATAAATAAAAAAAAATAAAAAAAACAGTCCCTGCCACCCACATGCCCAGTGCCTGAATACAAGCTTGTCAAAGCTGTTGGCTCTCCAACTTCTGCCTTTCAGGCTGGTGGATTCTGCCCCCTTCCATAAATTTGCACAATGTGCTGTACCACAATGGCAGGTTACCCAGTCGCTACTACTTTTCATGTGAGGCTGTTCCATCTACCGATCATCACGTGGAAGGGAATGTTCCGGCATCATTGGGCGAAGCAGTCAGCCATAAAAATCCACCTTACTGCGGACACATGGTCCAGCAAGTATGGGCAGGGACGATATATTTAGTTCACAGCACACCGGGTAACACTGCTTGCAACTCGAAAGGATGCAGGACAGCCCCCACATCTCCATACAGCTGGTGGTGATGCCAGACCTCCTCTGCAGAATTGTTCTATGAACATCAGGCGCCCCCTAAGCGTTCAAAGGGCTTTTCCCATAGTCAGGCTTAAGGGTGCCATGCAGTGCTTCAGCTGGAGTGTTTAGAGGACAGGAACCACACGGAGCAGAGATTCTTGCAGCTCTGCAAGGACAGGCCCAGAAGTGGTTCACACCACTCTAGCTGGAGCCAGGAATGGTGGTGTCCAATAAGGACTTAAACCTCCTGTCAGCCTTTAGACAGGGAAAGTTGACATGTGCCATGCCTGGCACATGCCCTCAATTTGGTGGTGCAGCATTTCCCAAGTACGTACCCAGGGTTCCAAAATGTACTAAAGCAGGCCAGACGAGTCTGTAGCCAGTTCAGGCGATCATACACAGCCAGTGCTCGGTTGGCTAAATTGCACCTGCCTGTAAACCGCCTGATTTGTGACATGCCCACCAGGTGGAACTCAACTTTGGGAATGTTGCAGCAGCTATACATGCAGCAGAGGGCCTTCAACGAGTACTTGTGTCAGTGCGGTACAGCGACAGGCTCAGGCTACCTCGGCTTTTTTTCCGCAGGCCAATGGCTGATCATTAAGGATGCATGCACTGTATTGTCACAATTTGAGGCCGCCACAAGGATGGTGAGCAGTGAAAGTGCATGCATCAGTGACAAAATCCCTGTTGTGTTCCTGCCGGAGCAGACTCTGCAAGGCATTATGGACAGGGCACTGGAGGCAAAGAAGCAGGAGGATTAGGAGGACTTCCTTTCCTCTCAAGACCTACTCTATCCAGACACCATCATTCCTATGCGACTACTCTATCCAGACACCATCATTCCTATGTGACAGAACACACAGGAGGAGATAAAAGAAGAGGAGGATTCTGGCACTTGCATAGGCTTTGAAGAAGAGGAAGACATGCGTCAATCTGTAAGCGATGGCTTTCCAACCCCTGGACCCTTGGGAGTAGCAAGTGGCTGGGAGGAGGAAGTTCCAGATGCTGTCATCCTGAGTGACCCAGAGTAGTCTGCTTCCCAAGCCTCTGCAAAATTTGAGGTGCATGGGCAACATCATGCGTCAAAGCCAGCCAAAGGACCCAAGAATACGTAGCATAATGAGAAGGATGATTACTGGTTGGCACCCCTTCTCGACCACTGTTATAAGGGGAAGGTCTCTGAACTTATCCTGTCCCCACAGTGCAGAGGACAAATTAAAGAGACTTTTATTGAATTTTTTTCCTGACTCTAGTGGGTTACAGTGTGGTGGAAAACTTCATTTTGAGTCTTCCGTTGGTCAAGAAAGAAGGGGAGTGGTTTGGCCTGCCCCCGAAATCTCCCCTCCACGTGGACGAGTAATCTAAAAATTGGCAATGGGTTGTTTGAGAAGTCCTTTACTTATAAAAACAAAAATCAAAAACAATGTCCGACCTAGACCCATCGTCAATGATGCTTGCAGCCACCGCAACCCATAGAAAAAATAAGGCTTTTGCCCACGCAGAATGGCCAAATACCCAGCGACGTCACCTGATGGCACTGCCCTACCATGTCATTGACCAGTGCATGGTGGTCAGCGACGTCACAGGGGGTGGGGGAATTAATGATGGATCTACAATGGGGGACTTTTTTTTGGTTTTGTTTAGAGCCCTTTCCTCCAACCACTTGCATATATTTTATATACACTGCGATTCTTTAGTTGCAGAAAACTCCCTTTACAGAGACTGGCTGTAGCCATTTTAACTGTGGGCAGCTGAAGGTGCTGCCTGTTCACTTCCTGGATTTACACACACACACAGACACAAACACACAGACACAAACACACAGACACAAACACACAGACACAAACACACAGACACAAACACACAGACACAAACACACAGACACAAACACACAGACACAAACACACAGACACAAACACACAGACACCAACACACAGACACAAACACACAGACACACGCTTGCCTGAACATTTCTCCTCTGTGGATGAATACACCCGTCTCCCGTTATCTCCTCCATCATCCAGCCCCCTGCAGCTCTAATTGGCTCTCCTATGACTCATCCCCCCCTCCTTTGCTGGCAAACTCTTACTAGAGTTATGCCTCGTTTCCACTGCACGGATCGGGTCGGGTCAGATATTTTGGAGCGGTTCGGATGGGTCCGGTCTAATCACGTGAGTGTTTCCACTGCAAATCGGACCGTGAGGGACCATTCAGAGTTTAGAAAAAATTCCTAGCGCATCCACCAATCAGTGAGATGCATTTGTAGGTCTGCCCTAACCGAACCGTTCCACTCTCTCTGGTCCCTCATCTGAAGCAGGACCCTTGCTGGTGCGGTACGGTTCGCTTTTCTGGCGCGCTTTCATAATGGAAAACACCAAAAATAGCAAACCATAGCGTACCGAACCGATCAGCTCAGTGGAAACGAGGCATTAGAGAGCTGTGCATGATGTCATTAGCCTAGGTAATTACCGAACAAGGCAGAAAAATGTTTTACTATCTAAAGTTAAAACAAGGGCAGAAGATTGAATAGATGTTAAGTTGAAACCATTACTAAAGAGCCACTTTAATCACTTCAATACCAGACACTTAAACTGCCCCCCCCCCCCCCAGCCAATTTTCAGCGCTGTCGTTGTTAAACCACTTAATACTCGGACCTTTAGGCAGGTTAAGGACCTGGCCAGTTTTTGCGATTTGGCACTGTGTCGCTTTAACTGACAATTGCGCGGTTGTGCGAGGTGGCTCCCAAACAAAATTTGACGTCCTTTATTTCCCACAAATAGAGCTTTCTTTTGGTGCCATTTGATCACCTCTGCATTTATTTTTTGCGCTATAAACAAAAGCGACCATTTTGAAAAAAAAATGCAATTTTTTTTACTTTTTGCTATAATAAATATGCCTCAAAAAATTTCTTCCTCAGTTTAGGCCGATATGTTTTCTACCTATTTTTGGTATAAAAAAAAAAAATTGGTTTGCGCAAAACTTATAGCGTTTACAAAATAGGGGATAGTTTTATTGCATTTTTATAAAAAAAAAAAAAAAAAAAAAAAATGTACTACTAATCAGCGATTTTTTTCGTGACTGCGACATTATGGCGGACACATCGGACAATTTTGACACATTTTTGGGACCATTGTCATTTTCACAGCAAAAAAATGCATGGTTTACTGTGAAAATGACAATTGCAGTTTGGGAGTTAACCACAAGGGGGCGCGGAAGGGGTTAAGTAAGACCTCATTTGTTTTTCTAAATGTAGGCGGGTGTGGCTGTAGGCGTGACATCATTGATTGGGTTTCCCTATAAAAGGGAACACACGATCAATGACGGCGCCACAGTGAAGAACGGGGAAGCTGTGATAGATTTATGGCATTTTTATTTAATTCTTTTTACTAGTAATGGCGGGGATCTGCGTTTTTTTTTTTTTTGTGACCGTGACGTTGCGGCGGACATATCGGACACTTTTGACACGTTTTTGGGACCGTTCACATTTACACAGCGATTAGTGCTATAAAACTGCACTAATTACTGTGTAAATGTGACTGGCAGGGAAGGGGTTAACACTAGGGGGCGCTGAAGGGGTTAAAATGTTTTCTAAAGTATGTTCTAACTGTAGGGGGAGGGGGACTCACAGGGGGAGGAGATCGATGTGTGTTCCTCTGTACTGGGAACACACATCAGTCTCCTCACCGCTGACAGGAGGTGGATCTGTGTGTTTACACACACAGATCCACACTCCTGCCGTGATTTCCGGAAATCGCGGGTGCCCGGCGGCAATCACGGCCGTCGGGCACGCGCGTGGGAACGCCGTGAAGACAGGACGTTGTGCAACTTCCTGTCTCATCGGCGAGGGGATCACCATGACGTGATTCCCCTATAGGTTGGTAGGGAAGTGGTTAATGGTGCAGAAGGCAAGCTTTTGATCCACTTCCCCGCTGTAAAAATGGCAGGATCCTCGAAACAGAATATGTATGTGGATGCCACCCCATCTCTTCACACAGATGTAGGCATTCCACGGGCGATGGTAAATCTTCAGAGAAGACTTCCGTGCCTTCAGCATGGTGGAAATAACCGAATCCGACAGGCCCAGGTCTCTCAGCACCTGGCTTTCAACAGCCATGTCGTTAAAGCCAGCGACTGCAAAGCAGGATGAAGAATGGGACCTTGCGACAGAAGGTCCTGCCGCATTGGCAGTCACCAAGAAGCATCCGCCTAACCAGGCATATTAGGTCGGTGTACCAAGGACACCAAGGCCAATCTTGGGCAATTGGGATCCCCTCGGATTCTGCTCTGTGGAGCGGACGAGGAAGCAGTTTCAGAGGGGGAAATGCATAGATCAGCCAATACTGTCACCATGGGGACACCAACGCATCTGTCGCGTCCACCAAAAGATCTTTTGATATGGCCACAAACCTCAACACCTTTTGGTTGAGTCGAGAAGCCATGGGATCCACGTCTGGCTCGCCCCATCTTAGGCAAAGGAGGTGGAACACATCCAGGTGTAGTGACCATTCTCCTTGGTCCAGCGTCACTGAAAATCGGTGCAGAGGACATCGAGGTGGACGAGAAGGCCGGAAAAAACATAGTGGCCCCTGGAGGACCCCCCCCATAGAGAGCGGGCCCAGAACACCCCGCAGCCCCCAGCCAAGATAGGGAAAAAAACAACCCCTCAGGTACATCCCAGATCAGTCACAGTATGGTGGAGGAGGGAAAGGACAGGAGGAGAGGAAAGGGAGGACCACAAGACCCCCCTAATCCCCCCCCCCCCAGGAAAGCCCAGCTGTTCCATCCTGCCAAGACAGGAGGAAAAGTACTTACCCGTCCCTGCGAGGACTGCTGGCACGTTCCTGACAGATCCACTTCCGAGCACAACGGCCCACTGTGACACAGACATCCAGCAGCCTGGTCATATGTGAGCCCCGAGGCAAAAAGCTCACCGGCCACCCCTGGAGCAATGGGGTATATCATGGCCAACCCAGCGCATAGCCAAGGCCTGCTCACGCTTGATGGTTGGACTGGGGGGGGGGGGGCGCTACAAGGCTCTATATTATCCAGCCTGTCACCTAGCTGGCAGTTGATAGATCTCAGGATCAAAAAAATATATAAAAAATAAATAAAAAATAAATCTTTTAAAAATAAAAGTTACTCAGGACCATGGCCCCATAAGGGAGACAGGTCCTTCTCTACTAGGCAGGAAAAACTAAAGCTGCCCAGGGCAGTGTGAGGGGTTATGACCAGAGGGACCACCCCCTGGGCGGGGCTGATTAAGCTTTGCTAAAGTTTACATGTTTTAAACAATTGACATGCCTGCCTAGTCCTCTCCTAATAGACGGAACATAACCCTACAGTCAAGGGTATAAGGAAGCGGTGTCCGTCCAATCAACCCCCGTGCTTCCGGGGTCACGTGGTGACGACAATATGTAGCACCGCCATGACCAGTTTCATCACAAATGACGTGCCCTTTAAAAACGTAATTTGTGACAAAACTGGTCAGGGCGGTGCCATGTATTGTCATTCCCATGTGACCCCGGAAGCATGGGCGTACGTTTCTTTTAGCTTGCCGTTTTTTTTTTTGTTTTTTTTTAAAGTATTTTGTCTTTATTTTTGTTTGCTGTATCGTTTTTCTGCCTTCTTTAAAAAACTAACTATCCAGTTTTTTTAAAAAGAGATAAACGCACTATTGCTGCTCTTTATTTTTTACCGCTTATGGATCTGTCTGCCTTGGAGAGATAGGTACCATCATACCGTCAATCGGTGCAACGGTCACCACTGTTTACGACCTTCCATCCACCCACGACAGCTTATCCGACACACTCTGAAAATCCTGCATACACGATCCATTCCCCAGAATGAAGACGAGATTGTTTCAAAATGTATGAACACTTTAATGGTACACTCTGTTGGTTTATATCTAGTTACAAGCTTGTGAGTAATCAAAGGAGCAATGGAAATCTCCACCCTTCTAATCATACACTGGGGCTAATTCTCTAGCAGACATTTTGGCACCGATACTGAGGAGATCTATCACATTCCTTTATCAATAGAATTCAAACAAATACAATCACACAATGAATTTTCCTTTAATCCACATCTAGAGACAGACGTACTGTCTCTGGCATCAATAGGCCATCACACAGACCTTGTCAGGAGCCGATGCAATGAACACCTTTCAAAAGAATGTGTCCACACATTAAAGAGCCAACAACTTGTGAGATCTCAAGACATCCTGCAAACATGAATTATTAATGTCCCATCTCATGTAATACATGAATTATGATTTTATTAGCCACCCTACGCCCAAAAGGGCACAGGGTGGACTTAGACCCAGGAATTATTAGTGTCGCTGGCACAGGAGTATCTCTCATCCTTCCAAAGTCTCTGGTTGTCACGGTTCATTCCGTTACAATCGGTAACTCTAGGAATGGAGATAAGATCTGGAGGAGCCCAGCGATCCTGACACTTTGGATGACCACTCAAACCTTGCAGAGGTATACCTGTAAAGGTCCTATGACCTTGCCATTAGAGGTCCAACCTTTCTGGTAAGGGTTCCCCCTTTACCTGTGTGTGGCGCACAAGGAAGAATTCATTTTGGTGGCTACTATATTATCATTCTCTTGTCTTTCCTTTCTTCCCTCTCCCCCAGCCTACGCCATGTTGGTCTGGACGCGCTTTTACGGTGGTGGAGGAGTGCGTGGTTGCCTGCAGGGTGCGCAGGCACAAGGCGGTGTTTTTAAAAAGCTCAAGTTGCCAAGGGCTTGTAAGCGGCAGGACACAGAGCTGGGGCACGCAAGCATCTCATGTGGATCGGATACAGGCATACCCAAGATACCTACTCAGCATCAGGTTGTGCAGACTAGCCAGCATTATTGTAAGACTAGGCACAACAGTGTATGCATTTGTTTAGGAAAGAAAGAAAGAAAGAAAGAAAGAAAGAAAGAAAGAAAGAAAGAAAGAAAGAAAGAAAGAAAGAAAGAAAGAAAGAAAGAAAGAAAGAAAGAAAGAAAGAAAGAAAGAAAGAAAGAAAGAAAGAAAGAAAGAAAGATCTACATTTGCCAATATTTTCCGCTTACCAGAAGTTCTTAATATTTGGGGTAGAAAAGCGCCACTTCCAATTTGTGGCCCTGCCTTTCAGTCTAGCTTCTGCACCTTGGGTGTTTGCGAAGGTTCTGGCTCCACCCCTAGCAAAACTAAGGGTTCAGGGCATAGCAGTAAGGGCTTATCTAGATGATTTGCTGTTAGTGGAACAGTCTGTAGCACGCTTGGACCACACAGTAAGGTACTTGGAGCTCTTAGGCTGGGTCCTCAACCTTAAAAAATCATTGTTACAGCACCTAAAAAAGGAGGCTGTAGCATTTGGACATGGTCATAGACACAAACCAACGCAGAGTATTTTTACCCAAGGCGAAAGCCAAAGCCATAAAGAATCTGGTACAGCTGGTCAAGGCCAAGAAAAATCCTTCCATTTGTCTCTGTATGAGATTATTGGGGAAGATGGTAGCCTCATTTCGTGGCTGTTCTATGCCCAGTTTCAATCAAGGCCTTTGCAGAGCAGCATCCTGTCTGCCTGGAACAAAAGAATTCAAGCCTTGGATCTTCCGATGCACCCGTCATCAGAAGTGCGCCAGAGCCTTAATTGGTGGTTACTAGCCAAGAATCTAAGTTCTTTGTACCAGTAACTTGGAAAGTTGTAACTACAGATGCCAGCCTCTCAGGCTGGGGAGCAGTTCTGGAAGAGGCTTTGATCCAGGGATGGTGGTTCAGAACCAAAATGGAAATTGCCCATCAGCATTCTGGAAATTCAGGCAGTGCGTCTGGCCCTCAAGGCGTGGACATACAGGTTACAAGGCTATCCTGTCTGGATTCAGTCTGACAATGCTAGAGCTGTGGCCTATATCAATCACCAAGGGGGCACCAGGAGTCCGAGTGCCCAGAAGGAGATGAACCACATTCTCACTTGAGCAGAGAAGCATGTCCCATGCCCATCTGCAGTCTTTATTCCAGGGGTGGAAAATTGCCAGGCGGATTTCCCCAGTAACTATACCTAGGAGAATGGTCTCTACACCCCACCATATTTCAGACCATATGCCAGAGATGGGGTACCCCAGATGTGGACCTGCTAGCTTCCATGTTCAACAAAAAACTGGACAACTTTGTGTCAAGAACAAGGGAACCTGCTAGCACTAGGGGCAGATGCCTTGTTAATTCCTTGGTAACAGTTTGATCAATGCATTCTCGCCAGTACTGATTCTTTCGCGGTTCCTTCACCAGGTCAAGATCGAAGGGAAGCCGGTATTTCTGGTAGCCTGGCTTGGCCCAGAAGGTCCTGGTTTACAGAGATCATGAGGATGGCAGTTGGAAGGCCATGGGTGCTTCCAAAACGCTCAGATCTGTTTTCACAGGGACCAATATTCCATCCTTTCTTCCTTATAAAGTCTGAATTTAATGATTTGGCCATCGAGACCCGCGTCCTAAAGAGTCGTGGGCTCTCAGGTCCAGTCCTATCCATTCTGGTTAATGCCAGGAAGCCGGCCTGCAGACTCATCTATTATAGAATCTGGAAGGCATACGTTTCCTAGTGTGAATCCAGGGGTAGGCATCCTAGAAGGTATGCCATTAGCAGAATTCTTGCCTTTCTTCAGTTAGGAGTAGAAATGAAGCTGGCCTTGAGCACCATATCAAAGGTCAGATTATAGAACAAAATGCAAAGACCACCTTGGGTTATATATAAAAAATAAAAATAAAAGTTCTGAGGGCTCAAAAACAACCTTGACAGGACAAGGCCGCAAATTCAGTCACCATTTGAATTGAAATAATAGCCACAAGCAGGGCTTTTTTCCCCAGCGGTAACATGGGGTGGGGGGGGGGGGGGAATGCAGCTCCAGCACTGAATGTATGTAATGGCATAGGGTTCAGGATCTATTGATGCTAGCTTATACAACATCTGCTTGTTCTCGGCACGCAGCGTGGCAATGCTTTATGGAGGCGTTTCCCTCGGGACACGGCCCATCCCCGATCAGGATAAAGAGCCAATGAAAATGGCTCTCCACCACGTGACCGGCTATGTCCAATTGCAGCCGATCACAAATGTCAACAGCGGTAACTAGCTGGTTACCGCGTAAAGCACAGTCCCCAGACTGCCCAGTAATAAAGAGCAATAAATACCCATCTCCATCCTATCAGAGTACCCGAACACTTGTACTCGGCCCAGGAGTCCCAGAGTACCTGTCTACAGCCCATGTTTCATAGGATGTGGGCGAATCCATTGTCCTGGTGCTCCAGGGCGTTTAAAAGTGCTATAGGTAGTCAGGAAAACAGATGTGCAATTTATGCTCCTAGAACACCTGAAGGTCCTATTTGGATGTTGGGCCTCTGTATGTGGCCAGGCTGTGTAAAA
>CM056049.1:412695679-412778933 GCA_029574335.1 Rana kukunoris
TTCTCTTTCAATGGATAACCATAGCTTATCGTCATTTCGGAAGATCCAAAAGTGTTGCGTAGTAGTATTTATGCACATCAGGCAAGTTCATACCCCCTTGGTTTTTAGAAGATGTTAAAATAGAGACATCTACCCTTGGTTTTTTGTTATTCCAGACCAGGTTTCTCAATTTAGTATTTAGACTCTTGAAAAAGCTTGAAGGTAGTGGGATAGGTATGGCTCTAAAAAATAAATTAAAAAAGGGGGGGTATTTTGGGTAGGGTTTGTATTTTAAATTCTGCAATTTTGCCTATCCAGGATCGGTGCGTTTGTTTTATGTTTTGGAAATCTTTAGAAATCAAGTCTAATAACTTAGGAAAATTAGCTGCAATTTTTATTTTATTTTTATGGGAAATGTAAGGTTAATATCTAGGTGAACGAAGATGCACCCCAATTATAAATTATATTTTTCTTTGAGGATGGTAAAAAGGTATCGTTCGATTTATTCATAGGTAGGGCAAAGCTTTTCCTATTGTTAATTTTGTAATAAGATACTTTACTAAAAAGGAGTCAAGTACTGATTGCAGCACATGCAGGGACTTTTTGAGATTATAGAATGATGTCATCAGCAAATAGTCCAATTTTATGTATTCTATCACCTACCTTTATGCCTGAAATGTTTTCATTGGACCGAATGGTTTTCTGCTAAGGGTTCAATTACCAAAGAAAATATAATGGGTGAGTGGGCAACCCTGTCTGGTGCCGTTGGTGAGGTTAAAAGTCTTAGACAACATTCCCGAAGTGGAAACTTTTGCTGATGGTTGTGTATAAAGTAACATAATTGCTTCATGGATAAATCCTGAAAATCCAAAACTTAAGAGTCCTGGAGATATAGTTCCAATGCCCTCCATCGAATGCCTTTTCTGCATCCAGACCTATGAGCAGAGAAGGCGTTCGTGTGTTCTTTAACATAGTTAATCAAATTGATCATCCTTCTCGTGATGTCCGGGGCTCGACGACCCTTAAGCCCTGGTTCACACTGATGCTACTTTGAAATCATGCTACTTTACTTGAAGTAGCGCGATTTCAAAGTAGCAAGGTCAGCGCGATTTCAGGTGCTACTTGATAGACATTCGTGTGGCTTCATACACAGATGTCTATAGAAAAATTGCACCTGAAATCGGCAAAAGTAGTGCAGGAACTACTTTTTCAAATCGCTGCGGCGCCGCAAAATCAGTGTCGCATCGATTAGAACAGTGCCATTGCCGCCAATAGGCTGCGACTTGTCATGCGATTTGATTTCTCAAATCGAATGACAAATCGCTCCAATGTGAACCTAGGCAAAAGCATACGTGGTCAGATTCAAAGGATGGATCGGAAAGGTACAGGCAGCCTGTGGGGATTTTAATGAACCCAGAGGAGACAAGCGATTCAGTTAACTCAGCAGAGGGTAATCTGAATGTGAAGCATACTGCTTCAGCATAACACTGCACCTGTAACTTCAGAACCTGGGAAGCAGAAAAAGGTTCCTCTGATACTATTGATCCCTTTGAGTGCTCATCCCCTGATGGGGCCTCATCCTCAGATTTCTCTTAAAGGAGATCCAAAACAAAAGAATATCAGCTTCACTTTTTGTCCTTTTCTGAGGACTTTGTGATTAACGCTGCAATTCTCCCCTCTAAGTTGTTCAGGGCTGTTGCCAAAGTGACCTCAGTGACATATGCAGGCACCAGCACCACAGGAGAGGCTGCTATTCCTGATAGAGGTAATAGCTCATCCTGTATAGGTGTGTCAGGTATTACCAGAGAGGAAGGTACCTAGCAGGCATGGCTAGATCCTCCCGTCTCAGGCGGCAGTGCTTTCTCGTCTTTTAGTCCCTGAATTTCTTCTCTGGGAAGACATTTTACCAAGTAAAGCCGGGGTACCACAAAAAAATGCATATACTACTGTGCTAGTTTAGCAATCTACATACGACTATGCAACTAAACACAGGTTCATGCTAGTGTAGGTGTCTATGGGAGTGCTCAGCCAACCATGTGGAGATCTTACGTGCCCTTACACTGCTGTGTCCCATCAAGGAAGCTCCAAGCCCGAGAGGCTCCTTTAAATGACTTCCTGTATGACCAGCCATAGGCAAATAGCATGCCGGCCGGCCTACCCCCCCCCCCCCATTACAAAATAGCATGAAGCCTGCCACAATGCGCGCGACCTAGGGGTAATTGTGGTGCTCAGACACTTGCCTGAAGAGGAGGGGGAAGGCATCCGTCCCTGGCAGAGCTTAGCAGCGGAAAGAGTGTGCTGGTCAGGAGAACTGACACTGATCTGGAGCATTGCGAGTGGAACTCAGCTCTTCACTCCCCCAGTGGTGGCCGAAATTATGATACCTACTCCAAAATTAGGAAGGGTCCTAAAGTTTAAACTAAGGACTCTTTCCTGGCTTACCTTTTCCCCGCCGCAGGTTTTCTACCAAACAGAACCAATCTCCCCCCCATCACGGCAGGGTTGTGTGCCTACCTTCAGGAATATGGGTTCCAACTTAAAGGAGGCCTCTGCCTTGGGCCTCTTAAAAGACTCTACCAGGACTTTTAGCGTATAGAGTGAAAGTGTTGGACTCTAGAGCCCAGTCCTCCGAGAGACATTACAGGCAACACCTCGTCCATGAGGCCCAGATACCATCCAGTTTTGGTGTAAAATTTTAGGTGCCTTGGATGGACCCGAAAGTTTAGCCCTTTACTCTCCCAAGGTTTCTTTGGTAGAGCTTCCTTCAGCACATTCTACTCGCGTCCAATACCTTAGACACTGGTGAAAAAAAACTGGAGGTACTTCCCTTAGGGGAGGGGTTATATAGAGGGGAACTTGTCTTTATTGGTTGTGCCAGTGTTCAATCACCTCCGATGACATACAACCCATTATGTAACACAGGAAACATGCTGTGGTGCAGCTGAAATTGATGCCATCTCAAGTAATTAGCCTGTAAAATAAAGAGGGGATCTGAAACTACAGTGTCAAACTTTAATCCATTAGGGATAATCCTGGAGCACACTTAGAACCCCCTATTGGCAGAACGGTCCAGTAGCTGACCATTAGAAGTCCCTAATAGACATAAATGTCCACCTGGACCTAGGGGAGGCCACAGTACCACCTAACAGTGCCAAGACAGACGCTACAGATGAAGTCCTTATAACAAAAGGTGCACCATATTACAGGCATTGTTTGCATCTGGGGACATTGGGTAAATGTCCCCTGAAATACTAGTGGTGTATTGGCTGAAGTCACCAAAAGCAGTGGGGCTGTCCTTACATCCTTAAAAAAAAAAAAAAAGAAGACATGCTGTGCAACTTAGACCCAATGTGAGGAAAGGACTCCAGTACTCACAAATCCAGGCAGCTAGTGGCGATTAAGGATTCCACATGCTTGGCCAGAGGTGACCAAATTGCTGTAGGTGGGCAATGGAACAGAACTGCAGACTGGAGTTTCACTTGGTGCTTCAGGAGCAGGAACAGCAGATGGCGCTTCCCCTGGCCTATAGGGCAGGAAAGCTGGATGAAGGGGTGGGGTCAGCCCATCAGTGCTCAGACCAAACGCTGCACACTGAATCAATTTGCTCTGCATGGTGGTCATCCCAGAAGAAAGCCAGCAAAACAGTTTGCTGAAGACAAGCAGACAAAGGACATGGATTACTGGAACCATGTCCTGTGGTCTGATGAGACCAAGATAAACATATTTGGTTCAGATGGTGTAAAGTGTGAGTAATGGCAACCAGGCGAGCAGTACAAAGACAAGGGTCCTGCCTACAGTCAAGCATGTTAGTGGGAGTAAAAGAAAATGTTCCGCGCCAAACAAAATATATATAAAAAACGATAAAGCTGCTACTTAATAAACAAAATAAAAATTGTCAAGTGGTGAGATAAAAAAATAAGTGCGCTAATAACATATAAGACACAAACCAATGTGCTAAATATATACTGAAGTCCATAGACAAACTAGAAAGTATTGTCCATAAATAGTGTTGCCAACAATCACCATACAGTGTGTAATAGTGTATTGTTACAAAGTCCCATTGGTGCAATAGTTGCTGAAAACTTAAAATTCTTCCAAAGTCTTGAATGCGTGTATAGAAACTTCCAAACTCTAATGATTTCACCCAAAAGTGCTCAATAGGTATATGCACTTACCAGAAACACCTGACTTCTCTAATTAGAAAGTCAGAAACAGCCTTATGGCCCATACACACGATCCGAATATCGGACGAAAACGATCGTCCGATGATGGATCGTACGATTTTCGGATCGTGTGTACACTACTTTCGACAGCCGATCACGACCGTTCATCCGATTAAATTCGATCGGACAAGCGCGATGTCCGATTTTCGTTTAGTCAGTACAGCCGTCGTCCGATAATACAATACAAATACATTGCAACACGTGACATCACTTCTGATCGTTTTTTTCTATCGTGCGATAATTTTCGTGAGTTTAAAAACCTATTTTATTTTACTCGCGATTATTAAGCGAAAAAAGTCGTACGATCTGTCGGCCGATATTCGGATCGTGTGTATGGGCCATTAGCAGTATTGTGACTGCAAACACATCGGTGATAACAGGATAGCTGATGTTCTTAATCCCAGATTGGATATGGTGACATAAATAAATAATAAATTAAGCAGTATTATGCTATGGAATATTTTTTTCTCATATTTATGTCACCGTATCCAATCTGGGATTGAGAACATCAGCTATCCTGTTATCACCGATGTGTTTGCAGTCACAATACTGCTAAGGCTGTTTCTGACTTTCTTTTTAAATTAGAGAAGTCAGGTGTTTCTGGTAAGCGCATATACCTATTGAGCACTTTTGGGTGAAATCATTAGAGTGTGGTGGAAGTTTCTATACACGCATTCAAGACTTTGAAAGAAGTTTTCAGCAACTATTGCACCAATGGGACTTTGTAACAATACACTATTGCACACTGTATGGTGATTGTTGGCAACACTATTTATGGACAATACTTTATAGTTTATGTCTATGGACTTCAGTATATATTTAGCACATTGGTTTGTGTCTTATTATATGTTATTAGCGCACTTATGTTAGTGGGAGTGAAAGAATTGAATAGGAAAAATGGACATATAGAAAAACAACATTTTAATAAAAACATATGTATATAATACACATTGAATAAAAAAAAACACAGAAAAATATTTAAGACCCATTGGTTAGCCCAAGGATGCTCAATTGGGTTTAAGTCAGGGCTCTGGCTGGGCCATTCAAGAACAGTCAGAGTTGTTGTGAAGCCACTCCATTATTTTAGCCGTTTGCTTAGGGTCATTGTCTTGTTGGAAAGTAAACCTTCGGCCCAGTCTGAGGTCATGAGCACTCTGGAGAAGGTTTTTGTCCAGGATATCCCTGTACTTGGCCACATTCATCTTACCCTTGATTGAAACCAGTCGTCCTGTCCCTGCAGCTGAAAAACACACCCACAGCATGATGCTGTCACCACCATGCTTCACTGTTGAGACTGTATTGGACAGGTGATGAGCAGTGCCTGGTTTTCGCCACACATACCGCTTAGAATTAAGGCCAAAAAGCTCTCTTGGTTTCTTACCATCCTTCAGGTGGGCTTTATTTTTTCTCAGGAGACTCCACCTGGGCTTTCATGCGTCTTGCACGGAGGAGAGCCTTCCGTCTGGCCACTCTGCCATAAAGCTGGGCTGCAGTGATGGTTGACTTTCTACAACTTTCTCCCATCTCCCGACTGCATCTCTGGAGCTCAGCCACGCTGATCTTTGGGTTCTTCTTTACCTCTCTCACCAAGGTTCTTCTCCCCAGATAGCTCAGTTTGGCCAGACGGCCAGCTCTAGGAAGGGTTCTGGTCATCCCAAACATCTTCCATTTGAGGATTATGGAGGCCACTGTGCTCTTAGGAACCTTAAGACCCCTTTCACACTGAAGCGTTTTTACAGCATTTTGGCGGTAAAAATAATGCTATTAAAACACTCCATGCATCTCAATGGACACTTTCACACAGAGTCCTGCAAGTCCTGAAAAAAAAAAAAAAAAAACGCTCGAAAAACACCCCTCTCTATTGAAATTAAAGCGCTGTAAAAAACGCCTTACCCTTTCACACTGAGGCACTGCAAAAACGCCCTAAAAACGTTGAGTCTTAGCGGTGCTTTACCAGCACATTGGGATTGCAGATGAGGCTTTGCTCGAAAAACGCCCCAGTATGAAAGGGGCCTAAGTGCAGCAGAAATTTTTTTGTAACCTTGGCCAGATCTGGGTCTTGCCACAATTCTGAGCTCTCCAGGCAGTTCCTTTGACTTCATGATTCTCATTTGCTCCGACATGCACTGTGAGCTGTAAGGTCTTATATAGACAGGTGTGGGGCTTTCCTAATCAAGTCCAATCAGTATAATCAAACACATCTGGACTCAAATGAAGGTGTAGAACCATCTCAAGGTTGATCAGAAGAAATGGACAGCACCTGAGTTAACCTCCCTGTCGGTATGATTATTTCAGATTTTAGGTGCTGAAAGCAGTACCATTATTTTGCATGGAAATTTGGCCTTTTAAATTGTAGGCCTGTAATTCTTAGGAATAACTCACTTAAATCTGTCCAAACCAGAGTCTAGTAGACATCCCGGAATGAGAACGTTTGAAACACAAAATCATAAATTAGAATATAAAAAACAAATAAATTATGTAATAAAAAATGATTCAATAATGTAATCAAATAAAAAGAAAAAAAAAAAAAAAAAAAAACACACACTGAAATTTGCTCAGTTGCAGAATTGTCGCTGTCAATTTTTGTATGCCAAATTTCCCCACAAATCGCTATCGCTCAATTCTGCAAGTGATTATAATTTATTAATCGCCGTTTTCTAGCTGCTCTAAAACCACTTTTGACATAAAGGGACACTTTTAGTTGCTATGGACAATCTCCAGTTTGCAGCCAGAAAGAACAGTTTTTATTATATAAAAGTACATGTAGGACACTGGGCAGACCACTAGGGACAAGGGGGGGGAGTGTATTTTTTACATACAGTACTGCAATCTATAAGAATACAGTGTACTGTATGTAATGTTTTTTTACTTTTTTGAATTTGGCACCGTGCGTCGTAACGTCGTAGGGAACGGAGATCGGCGGCACGCGGGCACTGCGAAAACTGTTTCTGTACATAGGGACACCGCATCGGTCACCTCCTCCAGTCACCCCCCTCCCCCCACACAGTTAGAACACACCCAGGATACACATTTAACCCCTTCCATGCCCCCTAGTGTTAACCCCTTCACTACCAGTCACATTTATACAGTAAATCGGTGCATTTTTATAGCACTGATCGCAGTATAAAAATGTGAATGGCGCCAAAAATGTGTCAAAAGTGTCCGATGTGTCCGCCATAACGTCGCAGTCCCAATTAAAAAAATAAAAAAAAATTGCAGATCGCCGCCATTACTAGTAAAAAAAATTAATAATAAAAATGTATAATAATTCTGTCCCCTATTTTGTAAGCGCTAAAACTTTTGCGCAAACCAGTCGCCTTTTGCAATTTTTATTTTTTTTACCAAAAATATGTAGAATAATACGTATCGGCCTAAACTGAGAAAAAAAAATGTTTAAAAAAAAAAATAAAAAATTGGCTATTATAGTAACAAGTAAAAAATATTGACTTTTTTCAAAAAATTTTGCTCTTTTTTCGTTTATAGAGCAAAAAATTAAAACCGCAGAGATGATCAAATACCACCAAAAGAAAGCTCTATTTGTGAGGAAAAAAGGACGCCAAGTTTGTTTGGGAGCCACGTCGCACGACGCAGTGCCAGAAGCTGAAATTTCACCTGGTCAGGAAGGGGTCTAAGTGCCCAGTGAGGAAGTGGTTAATAAATCCGCAAAAATTTCAACAATTCTGTGTTAATGAGGAAAAAATAAATCAACTTGAAGGGGTTAGAATACTTTCCGTACCCACTGTATATAGTAGGATGTTGAGGTACAGATATGCATGCACATATGAACTCACAAATAATGTTGCTAAAGAGGGTTTCAACACTCGCCTACACTAGAATAATGCACCAGCTAAACCAGTGTTTGACAAATTTGCTTGGAATCTAGGAGCCAGAAAATGCGCCCCGTCCTGCCAAGCTCGTGCACAGAAAGCGAATGCATGCGTGAGTAGCGCCCGCATATGTAAACGGTAAACCACACATGTGAGGTTATCGCCGCAATTGGTAAAGCGGGAGCAATAATTCTAGCCCTAGACCTCTAACTCAAAACATGCAACCTGTAGAATTTTAAACATCGCATATGGAGATTTTAAAGGGTAAAAGTTTGTCGCCATTCCACGAGCAGACGCAATTATGAAGCGTGACATGTTGGTATCAATTTACTTGGCGCAACATTATCTTTCACAGTATAAAAAAAAATTGGGCTAACTACTGTTACCTTATTTTTTTTTATTTTTTTAAAGTGTATTTTTTCCCAAAAAGGTGCACTTGTAAGACCACTGTGCAAATACAGTGTGACAAAGTATTGCAACGAGCGCCATTTTATTCTCTAGGGTGTTAGTATAAAAAATGTATATAATGTTTGGGGGTTATAATTAGAGGGAAGGAAATGGCAGTGAAAATAGTGAAAAATTACACATTAGAACAGCTGTTAGCTTGTAATGCCAACGGCCACCACCAGGTGGCGCCATCTCACAGAAGGAAGAGCTTGGGACTTCACAGGGCCACAAAGCCGCGGGCCCACTGCGCGGAGGTGGGGGCGCACGGAGACACAGGATCCTGTGCCTCCCTGCCAAGTCACAATTGCGACCCGACACCCGGATTTTGTCAACCCCTGAGCTAATAAACATCCACCTCTCCAATAAGGGGAGAAGTGACCATGGGCTACAGTGCCGAACCACAGCAGCTGTCCAACACTAATGAATTTGGATATGGGGGTGCACCAGATATGGATATAGAATATATAAAGCATGACATGCTATAATAACCATAAAAAAGGATTTATTTATTTTTTTTTCCACCAAGTGACATAGGAAATTCGATGCAGTGTGCTGCGTCACTTGGTGGGTAAAAACATGAATTTGTTTTCTTCCTTAAATACAGACCCCCACTTTAATCACTTAAGACCCAGACCAATATGCAGGTAAAGTACCAGGCCTATTTTTGCGGTTCGGCACTGCGTCGCTTTTACTGACAATTGCGCGGTCGTGCGACATGGCTCCCAAACAAAATTGGCATCCTTTTTTTCCCCCACAAATAGCTTTCTTTTGATCGTATTTGATCAACTCTGCGGTTTTTATTTTATTTTTTTTTATTTTATTTTTTTTTAAACAAAAAAGACAATTTTTTTTTTTTTTTTTTTAAATGAAATATTTTTAACTTTATGCTATAATAAAAAAAAATCCTCCCTTAGTTTAGGCTGATACGTATTTTTCTACATATTTTTGGTAAAAAAAATTATAGCGTTTACAAAATAGGGGATAGTTTTAGGGCATTTTATAAAAAAAATTTAAAAAAAGATGCTACTAATGGCGGCGATCAGCGATTTTTTTTTAGTAACTGCAACATTATGGCAGACACATCGGACACTTTTTTCAAATTTTTGGGACCATTGCCCTTTTCGCAGCGAAAAATGCACCGATTACTGTGAAATATCACACTGGCAGTGAAGGGGGTTAACCAGGAGGGGGCACTGTAGGGGTTAAGTGTGTACTAAGTGAGTGTTTTAACTGAAGGGGGCGTGGCTGTGCGTGTGACATCACTGATCGACGTTCCCCAACACAGGAAACAGACGATCACTGACAGCCACACTAGAAAGAACAGGGAAGGTTTACACTCGCCTCTCCCTGTTCTCTCTGTGACAAGATCGCAGGACACCGGCGGCGATCGAGTCCGCAGGTGCGGTCACGGAGGACAGGCCCGGGTCACGAGTGTGTCGCCGGCTGGGCATCTTAATGATGGCATCGTATGAACAACGATCTGTCTCCTCCTCTAGTCAGCCACATTCTCCACCCCCCCCCCCCCAGGTATAACACATCTAGGTAACACAATTAACCCCTTGATCGCCCCCTTCCCCGACAATGACATGTATACAGTAATAAGTGGCTATTTTTTAGCACTGGTCGCTGTATAAATCTCAAATGGTCCCAAAAAAAAAAGTGTCAAACGTGTCGGATCTGTCTGCCGCAATCCCAATAAAAAAAAAATATTGCAGGTCGCCGTCATTACTAGTAAATAAAATTTTTTTTTATATAAAATTGCCATTAATCTATTCTCAATTTAGCAGACGCTATAACTTTTGCGCAAACCAACCAATATATGCTTATTGTGATTTTTTTTTGTACCAAAATATGTCGGAAGACTACATATCGGCCTAAACGGAGGATAAAATTTGTATTTATTTTTTATTTGGGGGGATATTTATTATAGCAAAAGGTTAGAAAACATGTTAGGAAAAAAACAAGGGGAGAGGCGCCTCTAAGAGTCGGTTCACACTGGGGCGACACGACTTCCAGCACGACTTTCAGAAGCAACTTCAACACGATTTGAGCATGAACCACAGGGCGATCTGGGGCGATTTACAACACGACTTGAAGTCCTTTTCAGGTCAAGAGACATTCCAGTGGCCAATAAAACAACAATCAGCTCTGGGAGAGGGAGAGAGGGGTTTGCCTGAGAAATGTATGTTATCTTGCTGGGAAGTAGCTTCAATTAAAACAGTGATCAGACTTGGAAGCGACTTCCATTGAAATCAATGGGAACAAATCGCCTAGAAGTCTGATTGAAGTAGTACAGGAACCTCTTCTGAAGTCGGAGCGACACGAGTAGTGTGTATTAACACCACTCCCATTCACTTACATTTCTTTTCTGGACAGCACGACTTCAAGTCTGATCCCAAGTCGCCCCAGTGTGAACCGACTCTAAGAGTTGATGTTTAGGTAATGTAATAAGTTAATATATACAGGCAACTCACGTTTAGTTAAGTAAAAACAAGCATTGTATACAAATTCTTGGGAGGGAGAAGTCCTCAGGTCGGTCACTGGTGTTCTGATGCGCTGCACTGTCTGCAGTAGTCCTTTTCCAACCGCAGTAAGATGTTGGGGCTGGCGGCGGTGGTAGAGCTGTAGGGTCAGGCTAGAACTTTGAATTCTGCGGCAATCTGAACACGGTGACGTCACTGGTATGCGACGCGTTTCAGAGCAGGCGCACTGCGATGACGCGGCAGTCGCGCTCCTTTATTAAGCTGCTTGATAAAGGAGCGCGACTGCCGCGTCATCGCAGTGCGCCTGCTCTGAAACGCGTCACATACCAGTGGCTCCCAAACAGAATTGGCGTCTTTTTTTTCTACAAATAGAGCTTTCTTATGGTGGTATTTGATCACCTCTGTAGTTTATTTTTTGCGCTATAAACAAAAATAGAGCGACAATTTTGAAAAAAATATTTATTTTTTGCTGTAATAAATATCCCCAAATATATATTAAAAAACAAAACAAAAAGACTAAAAACGCAAGAATCGTTTATTGATCGTTTTGCGCCGTAGAGCCTCCCTGCCACCATAAAACTGCAGCGGCTGGTTGGCTAGTGGTTAATTGGTTAAATTTTCTAAGTCTCTGTGTGGTTGATTCCGATTATGAATTATAGATGAGATGTGATCACCGACATTGGAATTGATTGTATAATATCTCGATGATCCAATGCTCCAAGACAGAGGCATTTGGGGTGTTGTCCAAGGTAAAATTGAATTCAGCTGATGTCCAAAACAGAAAAAAAAGAATTGTTGCAAGGTATACCAAATGTCGAAGGTTGAGGACCTGACGATTTAAGCGCTAAAACTAGCCAAGTGATCTAAACAGATTGCAAGGCCAAACTTTCTTCTTGGTGATCACTTATTTTTGCATAATAGGTGGTATTAGTACCATCTCCTCTCTCTTTTTCTCACGATTAACCATACTGCTAAGTATGGTTGTCCCGATACCGATACCAGTATCGGTATCGGGACCGCTTCCGGGTATTTGCGGGAGTACTTGTACTCCCGCAAATACCCCAGATACCAAAATAGAATACTTCCCCACCCCCCGGCCGCTCGCCGCAAATCGCCCGCCGCACAACGCCCGCTAATCCCGTGCACCTTGTAAACATGTAATACACGCGGCGCCATGTATAGACCCGCGATTGGACGGATCCGTCCAATCGCGAGCAAGGGGGGAGTGTCTATACACAGATACGTCCATAGACTCTCCCCCCTTGCTCGCGATTGGGCGGATCCGTCCAATCGCGTGTCTTTACATGGCGCCGCGGGTATGTGTTACACAGGGATTAACCCTGCAGCAGCGGCGGAGGTATGGGGGACATGACATGGCTGCATATGTGGGGGGACATGACATGGCTGCATATGTGGGGGGACATGACATGGCTGCATATGTGGGGGGACATGACATGGCTGCATATGTGGGGGGGACATGACATGGCTGCAATATGTGGGGGGACATGGCTGCATTTGGGGACACGTTTAAAAAAAGTATCGGTATTCGGTATCGGCGACTACTTGAAAAAAAAAGTATCGGTACTTGTACTCGGTCCTAAAAAAGTGGTATCGGGACAACCCTACTGCTAAGTGTACAACTTCATTTAACAGTACAGCAGAGATGGGTTTTAACAAATTTTTTATTCTCCCCATAGTGTGCAGTGTCTTGATATTTTTGGTTTAACTGTATTATTGTCATTGTGACTCAAGGGTTGATACTCCGGTGTTTTACCAGTTAATAGAAAGCCTGCCTAATGCCAAATACAGTCTGTTAAAGCGGATCTCCACCCTAAAGTGAAGATCCGCTGATCGGAACCCTCCCCCCCTCCGGTGTCACAATTGACACCTTTCAGGGGGGAGGGGGGTGCAGATACCTGTCTAAAGACAGGTATCTGCAACCACTTCCGGCCCGCAGTCTCGGGCAAAAGACGGGTTTTTTGGCGACATCCCGTCGCCCCCCCCGTTGTGTGCTGGGAACTCTCAGCTCCCAGCACACAGCGGGAGCCAATCGCCGGGCGCAGCGCGACTCGCGCATGCGCCGTAGGGAACCGGGCAGTGAAGCCGCAGCGCTTCACTTCCTGGTTCCCTCACCGTGGATGGAGGGGGAAGCAGCAGGGTGACGAGCGATCGCTCATCCTCTGCTGCGGACGCCGCTGGACTCCAGGACAGGTAAGTGTCCTAATATTAAAAGTCAGCAGCTGCAGTATTTGTTGCTGCTGGCTTTTAATATTTTTTTATAGTGAACCATCCGCTTTAAAGCAGTTATATGTTCTGCATGTCTGCAAATTTGTGGTTACTGGAACTGGACGCACTCCCACCCCTTTTTCACAGACATGAGTGCACTTCCTCTTGTACATGTGTGCGCACGTAAATTCTGATCCGATCACTTTTTTTTTTTTACAGTTGGTTTGAGGGGGAGGGGGAGAGGGGGAGGGGGGGAGAGAAACCGAGCAGAATTTGTTCCAGAAACATGCTTGTAATCCAAAGCACTTGTATATCAAAGCTTTTTTTTTTTTCACAGGGTATAAAATGGAGAGGCACCTCTAAGTGCATCAATAAGTTGCTAAAATGTTGTACCTTCATTAAATGTAACCATATTGCTACACTTAGAGGCTCCTCTTTTTATATTCAGTTGTGACATGACACTACTCTTATATGAAGACATTGCTTGTATATCGAGGTAAAAAATGTATTAAAATATTTTGCTTGTCTTGTAAAAACGCTCTCAAACCAAGGTTTTACACATTTTTAGTAAAAAATGTATATATGTAAATAAATATATATACACAACATATAATTACACACATATTTATATACACACATACAGTAATGTTGGGGGTTATTTAGCGTCTGTGTAGAGCATACCAGAGTCCACGCCAGTTGTGGTTTTCCAAAGGCTTGTTGACCCACTTTAAAAAATAAAATAAAAAATAAAAACCACACGTTCATTCAGAATTCCCACGCTGGGGGTTTCAAGTTGCTACAGCAATAAAGTAAACAACCAAAAATGCAGAGCCGCCTGGCTCTCTTCAGAAATACAGCCGCTTAGTCTTTACACTTCAGCCGTACAACAAAGTTCCCATACAACCACTGTACCTCTTTTCAGCTTTCATGCTGCTCAGCCCACAGCCTTGGGCCCTCTATATACCATTCAGACATGCATGCTTCTCACCTTGCTTGCCTGGACTCCTCGGGAGGGTGGTCCTGACTCAACTATAAGCCCAGGACCCACCCGCTCAACCAGCCAGACTCCTGGCCATTTCCAAAAAACCTGTCCCAGGATTGGAGATTCCATCCCACCCATATGACAGGCTCCAGGTCCCCAAGTGGATTTTACAAACTTTGGAGGACTGATCAAACAGACTCCTCCACATTAAATAATCCTGGAACCCCTCAACCTGCCTATTTGAGAATCCTGGGCAACCATTACCAGAGAGTCTCTCTCTCTCTCTCTCGTTGCACCCAGAGACCACCTCCTTATAATGTAAGAGCACCACCCTCCCTGTGACATCCACTCTCCTGTCAAGGTAAGCGCCTCTGAACAAAACCCCAACTCTACTTCCCCAATTCTGCAGACAGTAGAACAGTCTCATAGATGACTAGATTGATCCTTGAAACTAGGGCCGAAACAACCAATCGGTTATGAAATTAATCGATTACAATTTTCATAAATCGGTTAATCGGCCAGTAACATAATGGGGTGTGTTCATGCCTCAGTTTTTTGCAGAAACGCACTACAGTTCATTTACATGTTTTTCTATGGGACATGTTCACATCCACAATTTTTTTTTTTCCAGCTGCTGCGTATTTGGAAAGGGTAAGGACTTAACGCATTTTTTTTTTTTTTTTTGTTCAATATACCTCAATGGAGAAGCTGCAGAAAAGCATGTAATGTGTTTTTGCGGCAATTTGTGTTTTGTAATCTGCCCAACAAATTGGCCCAATTTTTTTTTAAGGCCATTATCCAATTAATCAATCGGCCAACTAATCGGTTATGAAAATAATCGTTAGTTGCAGCCCTACTTGAAACCTTAACTGACGCCATAAACTATGCACTAGGTGCCCCAGCAGGAGCCAAGAGATCAAGTAAACCTCCTATTGGGTATGGTGTAGATCAGGGGGTGACCAACCAGTGGCCCGGGGGCCACATGTGGCCCGTGGAGCCCTCTGACGTGGCCCGCGACCTCCTGCTCTGGAATGGTGGGTTGGCAAGCCCAGATTGCAGGTTGCCGACCTGCCATACCATCAGTGTTGTGAATGAAGCTGGTGGTAGAGGGGAAAAAAAAAAACAGAGCCCCATAAGCCAATGCTTCCTCTACAGCGCCAGCTTTTGCCACAGATGGAGTCTATGGCAAAGTTCAGCTAACTCGCAGGATAGGCGCAGGTGCACTACGCTGCACCCTTGGTGTGGATAAACCGAAGCACATCAGTGTGAAAGCAGTCTTTGGCCCTTTTCACACGATCAGCCCAACCAAAAAGGGACCCTCAATTCACCTGAATAGAGCGACAGATGTCCATTTACGCCCACCTACCTCAAATCCGAAAAACAGAAGGGAATTCATCCCCTTCCATCTGGGCGGATCGGAGGGCCTATAGAGTAGCCGTGACCTGTCATCCGCTCTGCTCATTGTGGCCCTCGGGACTGGTTACCAAGTTGCTTAAGTGGCCCTCGTTCTTCAAAAGGTTGGGCACCCCTGGTGTAGATGATGGTGAGGAATACACCTTAATAGAAGTCCTGAACCCCAGGGGAGGACAGGCGGACTGGGCGGGAGAACGGCATCCCCTGACAATGACTGATTTCAGGCCATGAACTGAGAATGACATACAAAAGGCTACAGAACACATAAAACATCCAAAATTAGGTCCAGTGAAATTTATTGAAAACAGAGGGATTACGGAACAGTTATAAGTTGAACAGGGTGAAGGTAGCGAGCCCAGAGGAGAGTACTAGGTTCAGATTGACCTTCGATAAAGGGGGATTGGGACTCTTGCGGCCTAGCAGATGGACAGGGACGAGGGAACCCATTACCTCCAGATGACCCAGACATAGGAAATAGGTTGACTGCCTTACTGAACCGATGCCAGCTTAAATGGGTACAATGGACTGATGGGTAGAAAATAAAGCAGAGTGTCAGTGACTACATAAACTACGAGAGGGTTTTAAAGTGTCCTCCAGTCTCCCCAAAGCGGACATTGTGAATAGTGCACATCAGCAACAGCTAAAAATAGCTTTTGTAAATGGTTTATAAACAGGATTACATTATTAAAAACATGGTTACTTACTGGACTGCATCAGTTTTAAACATTTTACAATATGCTAAACATTCAGAGAAGTACCGTATTTTTCAGCGTATAACACGCACCCCAACTTTAAGAGGGAAGTTTCAGGGGGAAAAAAATAAATAAAAAAACTTTGCACAGCCCCCTGTGTATAACACGCAGGCACAGTTTCCCCTTAATTTTCAGGGTAAAAAGGTTAGTGTTAAATGCCAATAAATACAGTATTTGAAAAAAATGATGGCAAAAAATAATGTGAAAGTAAAGGTTTTTGTGTTAAGTGTTGAAGGAGATGAGGACGTAGGAGTACATTGCTGAGGTAGAGGTGGTTTTAGAGGTACAAACTGTTAACTAGGCAATTATACCAAGAGATCCTGTGGTACCAGATACACACACACACACACACAAATTGAATCATTTGGATCCAGGAAATTAATTCTTCTCTGTGATATCAGCAACGTTTTTATTTATTTTTTAGCATTCAGGTGCACCTCAACCATCAATTTTGGTTTGCCTTTACATACAGAGGGAAAAGGTATACCTTCACCAGGTTGCCCCAGGGCTATTGCGAGTCCCCCCACTATCTTTTCATAGGCAATGTCCTCAAACTTGGCTCAATTCGTGCCCCCAGGGGAAAGCCAGCTCCTCCTTTATGTAGATGACATTCTAGTAGCGTCTCCCTCAGAGGAGGTTTGTAGGACTGATACAATGGCTCTGTTGCACTTTCTCCACGACCAAGGTCATAAGGTAAATAAAACTGCAACAGCAGGTCAAATACTTGGGGTATAAATATTTCAAAAGAAGGTCGACACCTGGATGAAGAGAGAATTCAAGCCCTTCTCCAGGTACCGAGACCAAAAAAACTAAAAAAAAAATTTGGCATGATGAATTTTTGTAGGGCTTGGATCCCTGGGTATTCGCTATTGATCGCCCTGTTGGTCCATGCCATACATGGTAACCCCATGGCCCCACAGGATGCTATAAAATGGAGTAAGGAAACAGACATAGCCATTACTGACCTAAAACAAGTTCTTTCTAGTTCATCAGTGCTAGCCTTACCAAACTATGACAAACCTTTCGAACAAACAGTAGACTCAAGGGAAGGTCACATGACATCAGTACTTACACAGTCACATGGTGAAAAGAAAAGGAAGACGCCTTTCTTTAATCTTTATGCAACCTCACTTAACGATACAGAGGTGTACTACATTAAACCCATCCACATTACTGCCACTTGCTACTAATGGCCATAAACATGACTGTACTGCTGCCATCGCTGAAAATGTACTGCCTAGAGCTGCACGGATCTGGCCAAAATAAGAATCACGATTCACTTACAAATCTCACGGCTTAAAATCTTTTACTATACAAAAAAAAAGGGGGGGGGCTAACTTTACTGGCTAGTTTTTATTAAAAATTCATTAAAGTATTTTTTTCCCAAAAAATGCATTTAAAAAGACTGCTGCGCAAATACAGTGCACAACAACCGCCATTTTATTCTCTAGGGTCTCTAATATATTTTTTTTAGTGTGTGTGTATATATATATATATATACACACACACACACACACACACATACACACGTTTGGGGGTTTCAAGTAATTTTCTAGCAAAAATAAATTAAAAAAAATGTATTTTAACCACTTGCCTACTGTGCACCTACACCCCCTTCCTGCCCAGACAAAATATAAGCTTCCGGCACTGCGTCGCTTTAACTGACAATTGCGCGGTCGTGCGACGTGGCTCCCAAACAAAATTGGCGTCCTTTTTTCCCCACAAATAGAGCTTTCTTTTGGTGGTATTTGATCACCTCTGCGGTTTTTATTTTTTGCGCTATAAACAAAAATAGAGCATCAATTTTTTAAAAAAATGCAATATTTTTTCCTTTTTGCTATAATAACCCAAAAAATATATAAAAAAAATATTTTTTCCCTCAGTTTAGGCCGATACGTATTCTTCTACATATTTTTGGTAAAAAAAAAAATGCAATAAGCGTTTATCGATTGGTTTGCGCAAAATTTATAGCGTTTACAAAATAGGGGATAGTTTATGGCATTTTTTTTTTTTACTATCAATGGCGGAGATCTGCGATTTTTCTATTGGGACTGCGACGTTATGGCGGACATTTCGGACACTTTTCTGACATTTTTGGGACCATTTACATTTATACAGTGAAAAATGCTATAAATATGCATTGATTACTGTATAAATGTGACTGGCAGTGAAGGGGTTAACCACTAGGGGGCGGGGAAGGGGTTAAATGTGTGTCCTATGAGTGTTCTAACTGTGGGGGGAGGGGGGGGGTGACTGGAGGAGGTGACCGATTGTGTCCCTATATACAAGGGACACAACCGCTCTCCTCTCTCCCTGACAGGGACGTGCAGCTCAGAGCTGCACATCCCAGCTCAGTTACTGAGCAATCGCGTGTGCCCGGCGGCGATCGTTGCCGCCGGGCACTCGCACGGGATCCCCGCAGAGCGGCGGGTGCGCGCGCCGATAGCGACGCGCGCCCGCCCGCGGCTTTAAAGGGACATCACGTCATATGACGTGATGTCAGAACAATGGAGTCGTCTGCCCGCCGTCATTTGACGGTGGGCAGATGACAAGTGGTTAACTTGAAAAGAGCGGTCAGAAAAAGGTTTGGTGTTTAAGTGGTTAAATGTTCCTAATTTACATATAGAAGTGTATTCCTTTAAAGTAAAAGTCAATGTGATACAATGTTTAGACTTAACATTTCATTGATAAAGAATGTTTTCAAAACTTGGCAGGCTGCCCAGACTTTGACTTTTGGCTGAGAGCAGAGAGGAAATTATTTTCATGCCAAAGATCTGATGTGTCAAGATAGCAAGGGGAAAAAGATCACGATTAATTGTGCAGCTCTAGTACTGCCACAAAGTGATTTGAAAGATGTACCGCTATCTAACACTGACATGACACTTTTTGCTGATGGCTCCAGTAAGAAAAATCCAGATGGCACAAATGCAACTGAATATACAATAGTGACACAGGTAGAGCTGAAACGATTAATCGATATTATCGATAATATTCGATAATGAAAATCGTTGTCAACGATTTTCATTATCGATTAATCGGTCCGCCCTTCCGCCCATTCAAAGCCGCGGCCTCAATTAACGTTTGCCGCGGGCCCGTCGCGATCGAGCAGCGGGGGAGGTGGGGGAGCACAGGATCCTGTGTCTCCGTGCGTCCCCACCACCTCCGCCGCGCGATCGCCGCGGGTCCGCGGCAAACGCTAATTGAGGCCGCGGCTTTGCGGCCTTGTGAAGTCCCGTATGTGTTCGCTTCTGCACGCAAGCTCGTCTGGACGGGGCGCATTTTCTGGCTCCTAACTTTTTTAGCTGGCTCCTGGATTCCAAGCACATTTGTCAAGCCCTGCCGTGAGGGATAGTGCCCCAGCATTGGTGTTCCCGGGAGGAATAGTGCCCCAGCATTGGTGTTCCCGGGAGGAATAGTGCCCCAGCATTGGTGTTCCCGGGAGGAATAGTGCCCCAGCATTGGTGTTCCCGGGAGGAATAGTGCCCCAGCATTGGTGTTCCCGGGAGGAATAGTGCCCCAGCATTGGTGTTCCCGGGAGGAATAGTGCCCCAGCATTGGTGTTCCCGGGAGGAATAGTGCCCCAGCATTGGTGTTCCCGGGAGGAATAGTGCCCCAGCATTGGTGTTCCCGGGAGGAATAGTGCCCCAGCATTGGTGTTCCCGGGAGGAATAGTGCCCCAGCATTGGTGTTCCCGGGAGGAATAGTGCCCCAGCATTGGTGTTCCCGGGAGGAATAGTGCCCCAGCATTGGTGTTCCCGGGAGGAATAGTGCCCCAGCATTGGTGTTCCCGGGAGGAATAGTGCCCCAGCATTGGTGTTCCCGGGAGGAATAGTGCCCCAGCATTGGTGTTCCCGGGTAGGAATAGTGCCCCAGCATTGGTGTTCCCGGGTAGGAATAGTGCCCCAGCATTGGTGTTCCCGGGTAGGAATAGTACTGCTGCAAAGTTGTGTAATGTTAATGTTAAACGTTTTTTAATCTGCCGTTTGAGTGTATATTGAGTGTTCTTTACCCTTGTTATTTCTGCTTTTATTTCGTCCAGGAGGGGGATATAGTTTATCTCATAGATTTTTTTAATTGAGTTTGTTAACTTAACCCCTAGGTACTTAAGTTTTTCTACCCATGGGAATTGATACTTGTTTCTAAGTTCTTGTTCTACGGATCTAGACGTATTTACATTCAGGATTTCTGTTTTGGTCATATTTAATTTAAAATTTGATATTTCTCCGTATTGGCTACATATATCCAATAATTTGGGGATTGATTTCTTTGGATTGACTAAATAGAAGAGAACATCGTCCGCAAAGGCCGAAAGTTTATGTTCCTCCTCTTTTATTCTCACTCCTTCAATTTCTGTGCACCTACGTATCCTGGCCAGCAGGGGTTCAATTGATAGCACAAACAGCATGGGAGACAGGGGGCATCCCTGTCTTGTTCCATTTTTCATTTCAAATCTTTGGAAGAGACTTCCATTTATTTTTATCCTTGCTGTCGGGGCTTGGTATAAAGTTCTAATCCTCCCCATTATTGTCTGACCGAAGCCCATTTCTTCTAGTGTATTTAACATGAGTCCCCAGTCTACCCTGTCGAATGCTTTTTCGGCATCTATCGACAGGAGTAGACTGGGGAGACCACTTTCTTTCATTTTTTTAAGGACAAGGAGAGCCCTTACCCCATTGTCTCTTCCCTCTCTCCTCTGGATAAACCCTGTCTGGTCAGGATGGACGAGTTTTGTCATCTCCTGTTTTACTCTCCCAGCTAATACTTTTGCGAAGAGTTTCGTATCTATATTCAGCAAGGATATCGGTCTATACCCTGCACAGGTTTTCCCATCGTTTCCTTCCTTGGGAATGAGTGTTATAGTCGCCTCTGCTGCTTCTCCACTTAAGGGGAAGTCTTTCCCTAGCCCATTGAAGTACTGGCAGAGTCTGGGGATAAGTATCTCCCTGCATTTTTTGTAGTATAGAACAGTGAAACCGTCTGGTCCTGGGCTCTTTCCTAGCGCTGATTCTGCTAGGGCCGTCCTGATTTCATTTTCTGTAATAGGCCTATCCATCTTTGATCTATCCTCTTGACTACATTTTGGGATCCCCGCTCCTTTTAAAAAATCTATTATTTTATTCTCTTTCTCCCCCTGCTTCCAATTTCTCTGTTCCACTGCGTACAGTTTCTCGTAGTACGCTCTAAATGTTTCTGCTATTTCTGTTGTTGTGTGCACTATCTCCCCTTTCTCGTTTTTAATTTTTTCTATAAAATTTCTTGGGTTTTTTTTCCGGACCATCCTAGCCAAGTGTTTATTTGTTTTATTCCCCCACATATATCTTTCTTTTGCTATTAAATTTAATTCCCTTTTTGTTTCTTGGTCTATTAGCTCTTTTAATAGCTCTTTTAATTCATTTCTTTTATTCACCAGGGCCTGATATACTTCTCGTTGTTTTACCGCTTTTTTATGTTTTTGCTCCAACTTTAATATCTCTTCTATTATTTTTTCTCGTTTACAGCTTTTTTACCGAAGTTTGGTGCCATTCCACGAGCGTGTGCAATTTTGAAAACGGTGCCATGTTAGGTATCCATTTACTTGCAGCAACTTCTTTCACATTAGCCCAAAAAATTGAATTTTTTATTTTTTTATTTTTTTAAGCATGAAACTTTTTTCCCATAAAGCAAGCAATTGGTCTTACTCCTTCATTGGATTTGAATACAATGAAGGAGTAAGAGTAAGACTAATTACTCGCTTTTCGGGGCAACAACAGATGTGTGATCTATTACAGAAGCACTGGTAGCTCTTTATGGGGGACCTAAATATTTCTAAACACCTGAAAGAACACACTGAAATTACAAGACCAAAATCACTTAGGGACTGTATGGTTCATAGTCACTATACTTTCATTCCCAGTGACCCCTCAGGGATGAAGGGGAGTAGACCCTGCCACAAATGTGGCTTCTGCCGGTACATCTATGCATCACGCAGTCTGACTTCGCCGA
Organism: Rana kukunoris; assembly: GCA_029574335.1. NCBI lineage: Eukaryota > Metazoa > Chordata > Amphibia > Anura > Ranidae > Rana > Rana kukunoris. The sequence goes on from CM056049.1 coordinate 412,717,994, forward strand.
ATGGTTGTTTGTGCAAGCCCAAATTCCTGGTGACATGCCAATCTGTTTGAATTGTATATATTATGATTTGCGAATGTCAACCTTATTACATTGGAAAAACAAAACGCCTATTTTTAAATCGAATCAGGGACCATGTGTCCTTAGTACTTAAAGAGGAGTTCCACCCAAAAATGGAACTTCCTCTTAATCCACTCCTCACCCCCATACATGCCACATTTGGCATGTAATTTTTTTTGGGGGGGAGTGGGGGCTTCAGTAGGAGTGGGACTTTTTGTCCCACTTCCTGCTTCCGCCGAGGGGCTGATAAGGCGAGAGGCGTAATCGCCTTATTTCAGCCCCTCCCTGTAGGCGATGGCATAGGACACTGACAGGTCCTAGGCAATCGCCTGTCCAATCAGCGACGAGCTCGCGCATGCGCAGTGGGTGCCCGGCCGTGAAGCCGAAGGCTGTCACGGCTGGGTGCCCACAGTCGGGATGGAGACGCCGACTGGGGAGGGAGGGAGAGGAGCGGAGCCCCGGTCGGCGCATCGCTGGAACGCAGGAGCAGGTAAGTGAGTGTTTATTAAAAGCCAGCAGCTACACTTTTTGTAGCTGCTGACTTTTAATAAACAAATTTGTTGGCTGGAACACCCCTTTAAGAAAATGGAGACACCCATCAGTCGGGTCTTTGCCATAATTTCAACGACTCCATGATGTGTTTCCTTGGAGCATGATTGAAAAAAAACCTTCTACAACAGGAGGCAAAATGGATCACTAACCTATGTGCTTTGCAGTATCCTAGGTTAAATGATGCCTTGAGCTTCAAACCCTTCCTATTGAATTGTTCTTAGCCCCTTTTCTACTCGTGGTACAATTATTTTGTACGCATTATCTTTTCATTCCATCCCTCCTTATTTTCAGTAACCTTTTCTAGTGGTTTTTTTTCCCTAATAGTTCAAGAGATGACATTTTTTGGAGTGGGGTAGGTGCGAGTATTAAACTTGCAATTATTGTCACTGCATACTTTATTAACACGAGTGTGTAAATGGTCTCGTGTGTAAAATGTTTTATATTTAGATTTTTATTTTATTTGCCCTCTTTGGTATATTTTACAAGCATTGAGATGCTTTGTCTGTGCCTATGTGTCATTGGTGCACTTTGGTATTTGCTTGTACGGACGCCCTAGGCAGACAGCATGAGGTTCTTAACCACTTTAGCCCCGGACCATATTGCTGGTCAAAGACCAGAGCACTTTTTGTGATTCGGCACTGCGTCGCTTTAACTGACAATTGCGCGGTCGTGCGATGTGGCTCCCAAACAAAATTGGCGTCCTTTTTTCCCACAAATAGAGCTTTCTTTTGGTGGTATTTGATTATCTCTGCGGTTTTTATTTTTGCGCCATAAACAAAAATAGCGACCATTTTGAAAAAAAAACAATATTTTTTACATTATGCTATAATATCCCCCCAAAAAAAAAAAAAAAAAAAAAAAAAAAAAAAAAAAGATATAAAAAAAATAAAAAAAATTTCCTCAGTTTAGGCCGATACGTATTCTTCTACATATTTTCCGGGGGAAAAAAAAAAAAAAAAAAAAAAAAAAAAAAAAAAAATCGCAATTAGCGTTTATTGATTGGTTTGCGCAAAATTTATAGCGTTTACAAAAAAAAGAGGGTCGTTTTGTGGCATTTTTATTAATATTTTTTTTTTTACTAGTAACGGCGGCGATCAGTGTTTTTTTTCGGTACTGCGATATTATGGCGGACACTTTTTGGGACCATTGGCATTTTTATAGCATTCAATGTTATAAAAATGCATTGGATTACTATAAAAATGCCATTGGCAGTGAAGGGGTTAACACTAGGGGGCAGGGAAGGGGTTAAGTGTATTCCTGTTTGTGTTCTAACTGTATGGGGGGTGGCCTCACTAGGGGAAATCACTGATCTTCTGTTCATACATTGTATGAACAGAAGATCAGCGTTTTCCCCGCTGACAGGAACGAGAGCCATGTGTTTACACACATAGCTCTCGTTCCCCGCTCTGTAATGAGCACGCGTGCCCGGCGGCGCGCGGGCCCGCCCCCTAAAAGGTAGGACGTAGAGCTACGTGCTCTCGCCCAGCAGTGCCACTGTCCCGCCGTATAACTGCGGTGGGCGGTCGGCAAGCAGTTAATGTGCCCCATCTGCTCTGCCTTATTTTTCGGTTTGTTCACACGATTTTGCACCCACCCGTCAATTCAGCCGTTTATTATTCCATCAGCAGCCTGCTTCTTGGTTCTGGCTGATATGTGGGAGCTCTTTCCCACATTCCCGTCTGTCCCATTTTAGTCATCTCTCTCTCCAATGTTTTGCAAGTATTGGCAAAGGGAGTTTCCATCATGGCCGCGGCTGTTGATAACGAGGACCTTGTCATCACACCCGCCGTTTTCCTTGGTTGGTGCATGTGTTGACGTCTCCAATACATCCGCGGCGCTCGGATGACCACAGACACTGCTGCGCTGGTCTTCGATTTAAACGGCGCGATACGATGTTATGCTCTGACATGCCCACAGAGGTCAGGGTAGAGACCATATCTCTCCCTCCGATTTGCCTCAAACTATTTATTCCCTTCTAAAAAGGTAAGAATTCTTTTCATTTGGAGATTACCACTCTGACCTTTTTTGATGAGAGCGTTATCCTGATCCCTCCTTTCCCATTGTTGACTTTAATAGTATTTTTCTGACCAATTCCTCCCTCTATTTCCATGCAGGGTCTTCTTTGGGTGATTTGCCCTGCTGGGATTGTGATTTTTTTTGTGTGTCCTTTTACTTGGGTCTGCTGTACATATCGTGGAGCATCCCATGACCCCAATTGATTCTATATCAATATGCTAATGCAAGGTATGTTTTGGTTTATTCTAAGCCATCACTATATTTCTTTTATACATTTTCATATCTGTTACACCCATTTAAATTGTCATTATATATTTATTTTTTTCCTATTCTTAGGTTAGACACATTCTTATGCAAGTCTACAAGTACTGCGAGACCCATTGACCTGAGGGTTAGACTGCATCTCTCTGGACTTGCCAAATGAGTTGCCCCCTTTATAAATACCTATCAATTCTTGTTTATCATCTTTTAATACTGAGCAGTGTTGGTTGGGTACGTTTCTTATATCATCCCCCTCTGGATTTGAAAACCATGTCCCTATGCCCTTATTTTGACTTTTTTGTATACCTTTTGATGTAAATTGCATACTTATCCTGTTTATGCCAATATGTAACATTATATAACAATTTTTATTGTTCAACAGGAGTATTCATTTCCTCTTTTTCTTTGTTGCCTGTAGCACAATAGACACCATAATCTAATCTCCTGAAGAAGATCCTCTGAGCAAAACATGTAGAGAAAAGTGGTATTGTCTGTTCAACTGCTATGAGGGGGAAAAAAATAAACATAAGATTCGTCTTGTTCTCATGTTTTTTAGAAAAATCTTTTGTAATAAAGTATTTCAAACTTTTGTTGAAGTTGATCAGTATTTTCTGGTTGCTACCAACGGACACCTTAAAAGTCCCGTGGCCTGCAACCTCTTATCCCTCTGTATTTTTATCATACAGCCAATGTCATTAGAAGCCTTCAGCATAAGGGTCCTTTCACACTAGCGGACCGTTCGTCCGCTCATTACAAGTCCGTTTACGGACTTGTAATGAGCCCCTATGGGAGCGGATCCGTTAGCAGATGCTGCATCCGCTAACGTCCGCTAGATCCGCATCCGTTTTTGCGGACGGAAGAATGTCCTATTTTTCTTCCGTCCGGCCAAACGGATCGGATGCAAACGGACAGACGGTCCGTTTCCATCCGACTCCCCATAGGGGAGAGCGGAGGAGAGACGGGGCGGTCCCTGCACAGTGTCCGCGGACCGCCCCGTCCGCCGACAGCTGAGCGGAGACCCCCCCGCTGAGCTGACGGGCACAAGGAGCGGACCGATAAACGGTCCGCTCCGTGTGAAAGGACCGGACCGATAAACGGTCCGCTCCGTGTGAAAGGACCCTAAAGGACAAGTGGTTCTGGAAGTGATGGTTTTGGCCCCCAGAGTCGTGATCGCAACAAATCAAGACTGTCTGGGATAACATAAGACACAGAAGCATTTGAGGCAGTCTACATTCACAGAAGATCTGTGGTTAGTTCCCTGAGATGTTTGGAACAAACCTGCCAAGTTCCTTCAAAAACTGTGTACAAGTGTACCTAGAAGAATCTACATAAATATCTTTCTTGGGGAGAGGGCTTTTTTTTCCCCCCTCATTTTCTACAGTTTTAAGTGTACACCAGCGTTTGTTCCATAGTAGTTTACGGTACAGGTTCAGGCCTCATTAACATGGTCGATTAGGGCCATGCAACACCAAGAAAAAGCATATTGCTGCAGCTGGGATCTGAGGTGTTTGCAATCAGTGCTGACAGAAGACTAAATATCGACAGGTACCACGGCTGCATGTATGCAATATTACATGGAGCAACTGCAAACAATCAGGGACAGATGAGCATACAGAACAGACTATTCATGACTGTATTCATGGTTTAAAGTTTTTGTAGACTGTTCCGTTACTGGCAGCTGCAACAGTCAGTCAGTCGAGGCAGACGGATTAGCAGCAGGAGCTCACAACGGCGCTCGTCTCCTAGAGTAGGAATGGGTGTGTCATAGCTCCAGGCAGGTGTAGGAGGTAGACAGGCAGGCTAGGTTTTCCCCAGCCTCTCTCTGCTAGCTCCAGCTCCAGCCCCAGCACTACTCGTCCCCAACCTGGCCTTTCTCCTCCAGCTTCCCTCAGAACCACAGCGGATCAGCTCCCTGGCCCTCCGGCCTTCCTCAATCCCTTGCCTTGTTCCAGGTAAGAAATTGCTGACGGCCGTCCTTGTCAGGACAGCCGCGGCAAACATCCCATGCCCCCTCGGCTTTCCCCGGCCCCTATCCTCCATCCCCTGTGCCCCCATACCACCATCGCCGACTTTACTTTTCTAGGGCGAATTTTTTTCGCACACCCGCGCCAGCCTGCATTGAAACGCGGGGCCGTGATCTAGGAAAGACCGCGGCTTCACCCGCGGCCTACCGCTGCGGCGCTCCCCACACCCTCGCTCCTATCCTCCACCCCCTATGCCCCCATACCGCCAGCTGAGACACCCTCCTACTACCCTCCAGCCACAATTCCGCCATCCTAGGGCATTTTTTTTCGGATCACCCGCGCCGGCCTGCACCGATTCGCGGGGCCGCGATCTAGGAAAGACCGCAGCTTCACCCGGGGCCTACCGGCGTGGCGCCCCCCACTCCCTGTAATCCCCCCCAAATCCTCCAGGAATCCCCCCCTTTCCCAAATAGGACAGCCACTCTTCCCTGGCTTACCTTTTGTGCCCCACAGTATCTCCATCCATCGACCTGTCGGCTCCAGGCTGCATCCTGCTGCCTGATCAGGCAGCTCTCCTGCTATACTAGCAATAAGCACACCCCTCACCCCCAGCCACTTCTCATATCAACACAACAGAAGCTTGATCCAGGGCTCATCCGATCGCCTTTTCACAGGGGTCAGGAAGGAATTTTTTTACCCCACCGGAGCACATTGGCCCAGCACCGCTAGGGTTTTTTTTGCCTTCCTCTGGACCAAGCTAGGAGAGAGGAATTAGCCAATTCCTCTCCCCATCGCCCCGGAAACACCCACCCTCCCGGTGTTTGGCGACCATGGCATATCAGCAATATTCTGCAGAAACCATTTGGAGTTTTAGGCTATCCGCCGCAATACTACCAGCCATCACCAAAAAAGCCCTAAAAATTGAGCGAATATGGAGAGTCGAGCAACGACCGACCATCAGGTATTTCAGCCATTCACCCCAGCCTAAGCACATATCTTGTGCTTTGATCAATACAAGATCGGCAGTAAAACACCGACTGGAAATCTGGGACCTCATTTTACAATGCGATCTAGACTGCCTCTTTATTACAGAGAGCTGGCTTACAGCCGACTGTAACACCATTCTAGGAGAACTGGTGCCAGAAAACTACCGTATCATAACGGAAAACAGAATAGGGCAAAGAGGAGGAGGACTGGCGGTGATCCACAAGACGCACCTTGCGGTCACTAAACCAGCCCTTCAAAACCCTCTTCCATTCATGGAAACCCTTACTCTGCAATTGCAAACAAATTCCAAGGAGACCGTCCACATTCTTCTCTGCTATAGGCCTCCTGGCCCAAAATCGCAGCTGCTATCATCATTAACGAAGTTCGTCTCCACTTACACCCTCAACAGCAAACATGTTTTGCTGCTCGGGGACTTCAATCTCTGGGCCAACTCCGCACAAGACCCCGTTGCCGACGCCTGTATTTTATTTTCAGACAAGATCTGGAAATAAAAATCTTGGAAAATGAACCATTGCCATGGACAGATCACCATGCAATTAAATTCATTATTTCCAAATTCCCCCCCTTAACAAAAACATCAAATCCAGTGACAACACACTGGACCAGATGTCAGAAGAAGCTCCACTCGGAACTCTTCAAAGCCACGTTAGGGGAAAAATAAACACAATTCAGCCACACCAAACAGCGGAAGAAACACTGGAGGCCATAAACACAGCACTATTGCAGTCAGCCGACTTGATAGCGCCGAAACGAAAGACCCAGATCAGGAAAAATAACTCCAGCTGGTTCAACAACCAGCTGGCGTTACTGAAGCAAGAACGCAGAAGGGCAGAAGCAGCCTGGAAAAGAAGCTCGTCGGATGAGAACCTCTCGATCTACAAGGCAATAACCAGAAAATACTACAAGCAAATCTTCGAAGCCAAGAAAAACTATTTTTCTGAGGCTATCAACGGTGCCCTAAACCGCCCCCGCGAACTCTTCAAGCTGGTCACTCAGACCATGAATCCAGGATGTCTTGAAGCCCCCAACTTGGATACACAAGAATTTTGCGATGAGTTATCGGATTGCTTCATTAACAAAATTGAGGCTATCCGGCAAAGCATTCAGCAAAACAATTTATCTCCCAGCCCCCCCCCCGTGGTCATTCACACAGCACCGGCAGCAATTCACCACAGTTAGGTGAGTTCACTCTAGAACCCATCTCCATTCAGACCACAAAAAAATATCATTGGCACTCTGCGCAACAGCACTGCGCCAAATGATATTATCCCCACCAAACTGCTGAAGGAATGCGCCGACATCCTGGCACCTCCTGTCACGCAGCTTATTAACCAATCCTTCAGGGAGGGCATAATGCCCTCCCAGCTGAAGGAGGGCTTTATTCAACCCATCTTGAAGAAAGCCACATTGGATCCGAAGGATCCACTCAATTGGCGCCCCATAACAGGCCTAAATGTTCTCTCCAAGGTAATGGAGAAAGCAGTGGTAGAGCAACAGCATCTAGATACCCACAACTTACTCGACCCATTTCAATCAGGATTCCGTCCCGGACACGGGACGGAAACAGCATTGCTTAAGATATGGGATGACGTTCGAGGCCGCAGATGAAGGAGAATCTTCTCTTCTGGTTCTGCTGGACCTAAGCGCAGCCTTTGATACAGTAGATCACAAGCTGTTATTGACTCGGCTGGCTAAAATAGCCAAAGTCGCAGAAAGCGATCTATCCTGGTTCTCTTTTTTGGAAAAACGATCGCAAATAGTGAAGCTAGGACCCTTCACTTCTGAACGCACATTATCGTGCGGGGTCCCTCAAGGATCTCCCCTGTCGCCGATGTTATTCAACATCTATGTGCGTCCTCTTTTCGAAATCATCAGCAGCCAAAAACTGCTATATCACTCATATGCAGACACGCAACTGTACTTCCACATTTGCAATAAAAAGGATCACCACCTCAATCTAGAGACATGCCTCTCTTTGATAGGAGGACTGGATGACAAAGCGTTATCTCAAACTCAACGGAGCGAAAACAGAACTTCTTCTGTTTCACGCCAAGCTTAGGAATCAATCGGCAACAACCTGGATCCCCCCGGCCATTCTGGGCAAAATCATCTCCCCTAGCGCCAAAGTCAAAAGTCTTGGGGTCATCTTTGACTCCGACATGACAATGAACGCACAAATAGGGTCAGTAGTCAGCAGATCTCACCATCTGCTGTGCCTACTACGCAGACTCATTCCTTTTATTCCCAAGAAAGACGTAGCGGTCGTGGTGGGAGCGATTGTAAAGTCCAGACTGGACTATGCAAATGCCCTTTACCTCGGACTCCCCAAGTACCAAATCGCTCGTCTTCAAATCGTTCAAAGTACGGCCGCCAGACTTGTGACTGGGAAAAAACCCGGGGAATCAATCTCACCTTCACCGAGATCCCTTCACTGGCTACCAGTTAAAGACAGAATCACCTTTAAAGCTCTCTGTCTAACGCATAGATGTATCCATGGGAATGCTCCCCATTATCTATGCGAAAAATTAAAAATTCAGAATCCCAATCGTATTCTACGATCCACCAATCAAAATCGGCTTCAGATACCGAAAGCCAGATACAAGTCCAAAGGAGACAGGAGATTCGCTGTCCTAGGTCCCAGACTATGTAACGCCTTACCAGCCAGCATTCGGCTGGAGGAGAACTACTTAGTCTTCAGGAGAAAGATTAAGACTCATCTCTTTTGATCTCAAAGGAGACAGGAACAACAATCGCCCAGAGGCGATTTACTTCGCCTGTGCTGCGATATATAAATTTTCATTCATTCACATGCGCGAGAGTAAAGTCACCACGGCTCCGGCCAAACACATCGCCAGAGCCAGCAAAACCCGGAAGTAACTCCGGGAGTGATGTCGGTTGCCGGTGCCGTGTACGGGCCCCATAGCGAGGGCTTAAATCTGAGGTGAATATAGCACAATGAGCTAGTATGCCATGTATACTAGCTCCTTATGCCTTGGAGGAGTTTATTTGTGATGGATTCTGGCACTTCTCTCCTACATGTAAAAATCATATTTATTTTTGCTAGAAAATTACTCAGAACCCCCAAACATTATATTTTTTTTTTAGCAGAGACTCTAGGGAATAAAATGGCGATCGTTGCAACTTTTTACGCCACACAGTATTTGTGCAGGAATTTTTCAACTCGTGTTTTTTTTTTTGTTTTTTTTAATTTAGCTTGCACATGATTGGATAATAAAATCAGCAGAGTTTCCCCTCATTTCAGATCTACCCCTCAGATTTACAGCAATTGCACTTGGAGTACAAATTGGATTTGCCTTTCATAAATAACACCAATAGCGTGCAAACAAGGCCTTTGCCACAAAGCAGGAGATTACAATTATCACAGATATAACTTATTCACTAGCTACCAATCTGCAATATATCTATTCCATGGAGGAATTTGAGAGGCTCCGATGATAGTAAACTGGATTTAAACAAATCAACAGGTAAATATTTGAAACCGGTATCCAATAGGGAGTACAGCTGCATGATTAATAATTAAAGAATCAAAAATTACGATCCTACCCCCTTCCCGATCTTAACCACTTAAGGACCACCTCCTGCACATTTACGTCGTCAGAATGGCACGGCTGGGCACATGCACGTACAGGTACGTGCTGTGCCAATACCCAGCCGTGGGTCACGGGCGCGCGCCCGCGGTGTTCTCCTGTGACCCGGTCCGAAGCTCCGGGATTCGCTGGAGTGCGGCGATCGGACCCGGAGCTGAAGAACAGGGAGAGCCGTGTGTAGACACGGCTTCCCCGTCCTTCACTGTGACGGCAGCATCGATCGTGTCATCCCTTTTGTAAAGGGGACACGATCAATACATCACATCTACAGCCACACCCCCCTACAGTTGTAAACACACAAAAGGGAACACAACCCCTACAGCGCCCCCCCGTGGTTAACTCCCAAACTGCAACTGTAATTTCCACAGTAAACAATGCAATTTGAATGCATTTTTTGCTGTGAAAATGACAATTGTCCCAAAAATGTGTAAAAATTGTCCGAAGTGTCCGCCGTAATGTCGCAGTCACGGAAAAAAAAACGCTCATCGACGCCATTAGTAGTAAAAAAATGAAATAAAAATGCAATAAAACTATCCCCTATTTTGTAAACGCTATACATTTTGCGCAAACCAACCGATAAACGCTTATTGCGATTTCTTTTACCAAAAATAGGTAGAAGAATGCGTATCGGCCTAAACTGAGGAGAAAAATATTTTTCCACCCACATTTTTCATTCCTCATCATGCTGCACTAATGTGAAACCTTAAAATGAACTGGGAATTTTTTTTTTATCCCTCTGTTCACTTACCCGTTTCATGCCTGCTTCCAATTTCACTTAGTCCTTTAGGGGCCGCAACACTGAACGTCATTTAAGGCTGAGCATTGGCTCCTGAGAGATCTTGGTAAGCTTGACATTGTACTGCTCTTGTAACATTTAACATTGGCGTCTATGGAAAATCTTGGTCCGTTTGACATGGCACTGCTCCAGTGCCATGTCAAGCTGACCAAGATTTCCGATAGAAGCCCATGTTAAATGTTACTGTAGCCGTGTTATATCAAGCTGACCAAGATTGGACATGCTTGGTAGCCAGCATGCACAGAATCCAGGAAGAAGGACACTGCGGCTTCAGATTCCCACAGTGGAAGTGGCCACACTGTGCAAGCACGGGTGTGCTGCCCCAATATGGGCATAGAATATGAGATGCATTGCCTCAGTTAATATTAGCATTGTTATATAGATTAGAGTTCATATAGTGTGGTTTGCTTAACTATTTTCTCATAGCTAAATCTATGTGTTATCCTATGCTGCCATCTAGTGGCCTTTCTTGCAATGTACATGTTCTCTGTAATTCCTCATTAGTTACCACATTTTCCAGTTTATGTATGCCCCTCCCTACTTCCTGTGGGTAGTACTTCCTGTGTCATTCCCTCAGCTAGCAAGCCACATGTACAAGGACACACATGTATCTGCACGGTACTTGGGAAAGGCATCATCTTTTGACCGCACAATACTATTACCATTCATCTGCTGTTCCTGTTATCTGCTGTAACCCCTGAAGTTAAAGAATAAACACCTCTTTTGAATGAATCGGTATTGACGAGTTCAGCTATCTGACAAGGATTGTCCGCAGTGAGTACATCTACTTATACAGGCCAGGCATAGAGGTCTCAGCAAGGGATATATCGCTATCACAACAATCGAATAACAAGTCAGAATAACGGGTATTCTGGGGGTAGTTTTAATTTAAAAGGCATATTTGTGGATGGATGGATGAAAGTCCGCTTTAAAACAGCATTTTCCCAATTCTATGTAACAAGTGCCGAGTTCTCCTCGGACTTTTGACAGACAACAAAGTTGATCGCAACATTGGAGATAACTATAAACAAAGTAACATTTAGTTTTTAGACCAAAGGAATGAACTTCGGTCTGTAAATGAGGGCAGTTTAACCACTTAAAAAAAGACTAAACTTTCTTACACTTGTTAGAAAAAAAAAAAAGAAAATTACTTAGAACAGTAAAGTTAGCCTTTTTTTTGTCTGTGAAAGAAGTTATACCACGAGAATCATGAGCTTTATTCCAAGCAAAAATAAATAAATCATGATTCTTATTGTAGCCAGAATCGTGCTGCAAGTTCAGTCCCTAGACCTGAACATAAACAAAAGGTTGTAGCTGGAAAATTAATTGCATACATTTTATAGAATTAGTCAAGGTCTATACAATGTCACCCCCAACACAGTACATAGGCCTAGCTTTACTTATTGCACTCATGTGGGAGACAGTCATATCCTGCCAACTCAAAAAAGTTTTACCAAGCCAGAATCTTGTGGTAAATTAAAGTTACTAACACAGAAAGAAGGGGGCAAAAGATTAGCCTGAAGACTATGTTTCAACCAGGAAATCAGACACCTGCATGTGTTAACATTAAAAAGAAAAAAGACACACACAGACACAAAATCCCAGGGGCATCCATTTTCCAAAATAAAGTCGTTTTGTAAATCAAATATGTATTCATTTACTTATAATTGGTCTGCACTTCCTGGTAGATCGAGGCACTTGCGACACAGATGTAAGGCTATGTCAGCAGTAGGGCCGAAACAACTAATCGATTATGAAATTAATAGATTACAATGTTCATAATTGATTAATCGGCCAGTAACAATGGGGTTAAAAAACTAAAATTGGCCCTTTATAGTACAAAAAAGCAAATCGCTACAGTAAATATTACAGTCACTGTAAAAAAAATGAACTCCTTACAGTAGCGATTATTTGCTCTTTTTGTACTTATTTGTTTTTTTTAACCCCATTATGTTACTAAACATCTCAGGCCGGGTCACACCTCTGTTTTGGTGCTTTTTGCAGAAACACACTACAGTTCATTTACATGTTTTCCTATGGGACACGTTCACATCCATGATTTTTTTTTCAGCTGCTGCGTATTTGGAAAGGGCAAGGACTTTTTTTTAAGGCTAATATCCGATTAATGGAAACAATAAAATCGGCCAACTAATAGATTATGAAAATAATCATTAGTTGCGGCCCATCTCTTGTATCATGTCTGTAGTCTCTGACCATCTCCTGTATCATGTCTGCTAGAGGTGCACCAAATGGAAATACTATTAGCAGTGTTTTTTTTTTAGAAATTGCAGACATGATACAAGAGATGGTTAGGGACCAAGGAATTTATACAAGAGATAGTGCAAGACTGCATTTTTCTTGAACTAAAAAGTGGGCAACAATAAATACAGATTAATTTAAATTGATGATGTTAATTAAAAAGTCAAATACAATTATATATAAACATTTATTTTTTTAACCTGTAATTTTTGGTTTTAGGCCAAGTGCATCCTGCATTTTCAGTTCCAAAATTTCTATTTGTGCACACCTAATACAGAGGCCTCATTAAGGCATCACCGCGGTTCTCCCTCCTCCGAGCCAATAGGAGAGAGGAGCGTGTCCTCGCTAATGCGCAGTAGTGTTTCCAGCGTGAAGCAGAAAGGCTACACTTCCGGGTTCCCGTACCCGCAATGGCGGCGAAGCACCCAACAGCTGATGGAAACATCAGCTGCAGGTGCCGACATCGCTGGGACTCCAGGGCAGGCAAGTGTCCATTTATTAAAAGCCAGCAACTGCAGTATGTGTTTCATTAACCACTTAAGGACCACCTACTGCACATTTACGTCGGCAGAATGGCAAGGCTGGGCACATCAACGTATATATACGTTGATTTTAGTACCCAGCCGTGGGTCGCGGGCGCGCGCCCGCGACCCGGTCCGAAGCTCCGGGACCGCGGGATTCGCGGACCCGATCGCCGCTGCAGTGCGGCGATCCGTCCCTGGAGCGGAAGAACGGGGAGAGCCGTGTGTACACAAGGCTTCCCCGTGCTTCTCTGTGGCTGTAGCATCGATCGCGTCATCCCTGTAATAGGGGGACGCGATCGATGACGTCACACCTACAGCCACACCCCCCTACAGTAGTAAACAAAACACATAGGCACACATCCCCTACAGCGCCACCTGTGGTTAACTCCCAAACTGCAACTGTCATTTCCACAGTAAACAATGCAAATTTAAATGCATTTTTTGCTGTGAAAATGACAATTGTCCCAAAAACGTGTCAAAATTGTCCGAAGTGTCCGCCTTATTGTCGCAGTCACGAAAAAAAAAATAGTAAAAAAAAAAAAATTAATAAAAATGCAATAAAACTATTCCTTATTTTGTAAACGCTATAAATTTTGCGAAAACCAACCGATAAACGCTTATTGCGATTTTTTTTACCAAAAATACGTAGAAGAATACGTATCGGCCTAAACTGAGGAAAAAAAAATGTTTTTTTATATATTTTGGGGGATTTTTATTATAGCAAAAAGTAAAAAATATTGCATTTTTTTTAAAATTGTCGCTCTATTTTTGTTTATAGCGCAAAAAATAAAAACCGCAGAGGTGATCAAATAACACCAAAAGAAAGCTCTATTTGTGGGGAAAAAAGGACGCCAATTTTGTTTGGGAGCCACGTCGCACGACCGCGCAATTGTCAGTTAAAGCGACGCAGTGCCGAATCGCAAAAAGGGGCAAGGTCCTTTACCTGCATTTTGGTCCGGGTCTTAAGTGGTTAAACACAAACTAAACACTGAAACCAGCGCTCATGAACTCAAACATGTAGTTTAATTAAAAAAGGAAGTCTTTTATATTACAATGGGACGTTTCCAATCCAATATAACCAAAAATAAGAATTATCCATGAGTAATCATAAATAGCTAGCAGTTCACAATAGACAGTGTGGACGTCCATACAGCAGGAAGGGGTTAAAGTTTCTGATGCAAGGCTCAAGGGCTCATATGGGGAAAGCTCTTGGGCCTTGCATCAGAAACAGTCATTCCTTTGGAGTTTATCTCAACAACTTGTCTGTGTACCATGCTTGTGGTAAAGGCCGGTATGAGCTCTCTGTCTGCTTGGGACAGTTTGGAGGGCATGAGGCACTGTTTAGCAAAAGAAGCGCCTAGAATTAAAAATTAAAAGTTAAAGGAACATATGTTTACAGAGATAGTAAAGACTTAAAGTGGTGATAAATTTGTAAAGCAGGAACAAAAAAATTTGTCTCTGGACAGCCGCACTCTGAACAAAGGGAGTCGCTGTTTTAAAGTAAGCTCTAGAGCAGGGATGTGCAATTAGCGGACCTCCAGCTGTTGCAAAACTACAAGTCCCATCATGCTTTTGCCTCTGGGTGTCATGCTTGTGGCTGTCAGAGTCTTGCTATGCCTCATGGGAATTGTAGTTCTGCAACAGCTGTAGGTCCGCTAATTGCATATCCCTGCTCTAGAGGAACGGCATGGTTATGCTCACTGGAATATCTCCTAAACGGTGCACATTTAGGAGTAATTCATTTAACGTACAGGTAAGCTTTATTATAACCTTGCCTAGAGGTAAAAATATCAGACACACATTTACCACCAGGGGAAAGGTAATAGCCGCTCCAGGTGGGAACCCAGATGAATATCCTCCGCTGCAGACAACTCAGGTGCTTAGTCTAGCTATGACTAAGCACTAGTTACAGTGCGAAACGCGTCGGTAGTCGGGTTTTACTTTATTTTGCTGTGACATGTAGTGCTGTCTTTTTTTTTTAATAAAGCATACAATTTGTTTAGAGTGCGGCTGTCCAGAGACGATTTTGTGTTCCTGCTTTGCCAAGTGCATTGCCTGTATCCTTTATTAAAAAAAAAATTAAAACAAAATAAAGTAAAACCCGACTGCTGGCGCGTTTCGCACTGAAACTAGTGCTTAGTCATAGCTAGACTAAGCACCTGAGTTGTCTGCAGCGGAGGATATTCATCTGGGTTCCCACCTGGAGCGGCTATACCCTATAAGGAGATATTCCAGTGAGCATTACCATGCTCACTTTCAAACAGCGACTCCCTTGCCCATGCACAGGGGGGGGGGGTGAAATCATCGTGAATCGGCAAGGGGACAGAGGCCACGAACCAAGAGGGAAGACCATGTGAAGATGGAAGCCCTGTGAACGATAATGGCGCACCACTGGAGGAATTTGCTTAAAGAGGTGGTTCACCCTAAATATAATCTCTCCCATGTGATCCAGCATACAGGCGTCAGCATGCCGTTTTTTTTTTTTTAAATCCCCCACTTACTGTATTATCTTCAATTTTAATTTCTTTCCCTGTGGTGGATGGCGCCAGTATAGCGCGTCACATCTTACGAAAATACCCGATTTAGGACTTGGGTAATCTCGGCGAAATGTGGCGCCTGCGCACAGACCTAGGAGCTGACTGCGCAGGCGCCGTATTTTCCGAGTCCTACGGCTATGGCGCGTCACGCCCTCCGAAAAAAGCCTAAATAGGACTCAGAGAAATACAGCGCCTGCGCAGTCAGCTCCTAGGCCTGTGCGCAGGCGCCGCATTGCGCCGAGAATACCCGAGTCCTAAAGCGGGTATTTTCGTAAGATGTGACGGGCTGTATAGGCGCCATCCACCGCGGGGGAAAGAAATTTAAATTGAAGATAATACAGTAAGTGGGGGATTTAAAAAAATAAAAAAACAAGCATACTGGCGCTGACGCCAGTATGCTGGATCACATGGGAGAGATTATATTTAGGGTGAACCTCCGCTTTAAGTCAAGTCTCTCATAATGTGCAGGTATGATAACATTGTCTTGCCGTGGGGAAAATATTTAATTCCCAAACTTTACTACCACTTTAAAGAGGAAGTAAACCTTCCTGTATTCTTTGTACCTATAGGTGAGCCTTATTCTAGGCCTACCTATAGGTACTGTAAATATCTCTTAAACGTGCATCGTTTGATATATTTACTGTATACTGTGCCAATGATGTTATCGGCGCATGCACTCTGAAGGAACAGCCACTTGTGCAGTGACCAGCGGGTTCCATGTGCATGCGTGGGAGTGATGTAATGCGAATTCAGGCAGTCACACAGCCGGAGTATGCAGCCCCCCAGAAGGAAAATGGCCGAAGACTGATGCGGCCTCCAGCGGGAACGCCACAGGTTTTATTTACAGGCAAGTGTCACATAATGTGCTAGTATACAATGCATACTAGCAAATTATGTCATTACGCTGCAAGGAAGAAGAAAAAAAATATTGCTTCCCCTAAGCCCTTGGAGCCGCCGATTTTATCACTTACCAAGCATGAAACTATCTTTCAATCCTTGCACATGTTGTTCCAGTTTAAGCTGTTGCCATGATCGCTGGCTAAGGTTTGCCGTTTCAGAGTGGTTCCTTTCTCCTGCCGCATCCCATGGAGCCACCTTTGCATGCAGAGACTAGAGTTGCGCATACTGTATGCATCATAAGAAACACACACTTGCCTCTTCCTTCGACTGAAAGTGATACCAATATGCAGTTTTTTTTTTTTTAAATCAAATAATAAACAAGCGGTACTTGCTTGCTCTGCACAATTGTATTGCGCAGAGCAGCCCTGATGCTCTTTTCAACTACCCCTCTTCACGAGTCCCCACACAGAAAGCCAAGTTCTATGGAGGCACTCCTGTGGGCTTGCGCCCAAGTTGCTCTGTTTGCGTCTATAGTTACTAGGCTGGGCTGCACGACCCGTGCCATCAGAATTTGGTTGACAGCAGCAGAAGCCGCTGCTCCTGTGTACATCTCTGGATCGTAATCGGGCTCAGGCAAGTATAAGGGGGGCTGAGAAATCCTCTGGCACAGAACTTATTTTGTTTAACTTAATGCAGCTCAAGGCATGAAGGTAAAAAAAATAAAAAAAACTTTAGCCTTTACAGCTCCCTCCAATCTTCTGAGACACGTCACAGGATTGCCCAGCCATTCACAGCATGCAGCGCGGCTCGCGCATGCAGCTGTAAAGCCGCACCACCCACAGTTAGAAAGCCTCAGAGAGGAGTGAGGCTTCCTGCACCCACATCAGTGGACCGTGGGACAGGCGTGTGTCCGATCATTGAAAGTTAGCAGCTACACTTTTTGTAGCTGCTGATGTTTAAAAGTGTGGAACTCCACTTTAACCCCTTGATCACCCCCTAGTGATAACCCCTTCCCTGCCAGTAGGGTTGTCCCGATACCACTTAAGGACCGAGTACAAGTACCGATACTAGGGGTGTCGAATTTAATCGCTGCATCGCGATTCGGGTGTCCTCGATGCTGTACCGATGCATGCGATCGTATTAATCGATGCCTAGCCCCGCCCCCTCCCGGGAGAGCGCTCCGTGCAGCAGTTCCCTAATTTCCTACTGTATCCTGCGCTGCGCTCATGTTACTTCCTGGTCCGCCTCTCTCCTCTTTCTCTGAGCTCTTACGTCTCACGTTCCTCCTGGCGTCAGTCCCGCCCACTGACTGTAGCTATCAAGCTCAGAAGAGACGGGAGGGGCTGACGCCAGGAGTGATGAGAGGAGATAGGAGAGAGAGAACGTCCACATTAAACAGATCAGGGGGCAGAGCCGAGTGTTGTTACCCGTCAACCTGCTGGTTTCGTTGTATCCCGGGACAAGCCAAGAAGAAAGCTGCATTTCAGCTTCCTCCTCTCTCAGCTTTATGGCCAAGTTTGGGCAGCATGACTTAAAAAGAAGAAAGAGAATATTGCTCTGTGTATTGGTAGAAGCGAGAGCAAGTTATCAAGGTAATGAAAACGTTTAAAATAACATGTGGTAAGAAACACAGACCCAGAAAAAGTTTAACTCGGAGAGAAACTATTTTTTTTAAAGCGGAGCTCCAGCCGCGAAACATTTTTTTTTTTAAAGTCAGCAGCTACTAACAGTGTAGCTGCTGACTTTAAATAAGGACACTTACCTGTCCTAGGCGCCCGCGCTGACGGCCCCCCCCCCCCCCCCGATGCCGGTCCCACGATCGCTCCGGGTCCCGCGCCGCCATTCACACTATGGGAAACAGGCAGTGAAGCCGTACGGCTTCACTGCCCGTTTCCTACTGCGCCTGCGTGAGTCTCACGCTGGCTTGTGAATGGGCGCGCTGCTCTCTGAGAACACACACAGTTCCCAGAAAGCAGCGCGCCCCATTCACAAGGAGAAGGACAAGAAGACATTAAACCGCGGTGTGGAAGAGGCAGATTACGGACTTCCGCATAGCAACAGCTATTTCGGGTGAGTATTTTTTTTTATTTTTTTTCAGGTTTTTTTATTTTTATTTTTTTAAACAACATGGCAAAATGTTGTTTTGCTGGGTGGAGCTCCGCTTTAATGTGACTACAGACAAAATTGAAGAATGAAAGTAATGATATTAACTATTTCATACATTTACTGTTGTGTAACACTTTCTGCTCCCCATTCTGTCTCCCAGCTCCACCATTAATAGAGTAACCATAGCCAAAGCAGACCATGCAATAGGGTTGGAGCTCAAACGAACAGGCGTCCCAGTAGTCTGGCTAGTCAGTGGTTTAAGCAGGTAGAAAACACATTCTAATGTGGACAAATTTTTTATATATATATATAATATATTAGGGGTGCCGAATTGGCAGGCCATTCCGGGCAGTCACATGAGACCATCTCCTGTAGCATGCCTGCAGTCTCTGACCATCTCCTGTAGCATGCCTGCAGTCTCTGACATCTCCTGTAGCATGCCTGCAGTCTCTGACCATCTCCTGTAGCATGCCTGCAGTCTCTGACCATCTCCTGTAGCATGCCTGCAGTCTCTGACCATCTCCTGTAGCATGCCTGCAGTCTCTGACCATCTCCTGTAGCATGCCTGCAGTCTCTGACCATCTCCTGTAGCATGCCTGCAGTCTCTGACCATCTCCTGTAGCATGTCTGCAGTCTCTGACCATCTCCTGCAGTCTCTGACCATCTCCTGTAGCATGCCTGCAGTCTCTGACCATCTCCTGTAGCATGCCTGCAGTCTCTGACCATCTCCTGTAGCATGCCTGCAGTCTCTGACCATCTCCTGTAGCATGCCTGCAGTCTCTGACCATCTCCTGTAGCATGCCTGCAGTCTCTGACCATCTCCTGTACCATGTCTGCAGTCTCTGATCATCTCCTTTAGTATTTTCGGGGGAGAGCCATGCGCACTTGCGCTGCAATCGTGATGCATCGCGGAATCGAATCGTGGAGTTGATAATCGTAATCGCATCGAATCGCGAGACCGGTGAAGATGCGCAGCCCTAACCGATACTATTTTTCAAGTACTCGCCGATACCGAATACCGATACTTTTTTTTTTAAATGTGTCCCCAGATGCAGCCATGTCCCCCCACAGATGCAGCCACCTAGTTAATCAGCATGCAGGGAACATTACAGCTTTCATTTGAATAGCTGTGTGTTCCCCGCCGGGTATAGACACTCCCCCTTGCTCGGGATTGGACAGGTGATCTGTCTATCAAAGTGCCCATCCAATCCCAAGCAAGGGGGAGTGTATATTTGCGGCACGGAACATGCAGCTATTCAAATGAAAGCTGTAATGTTCCCTGCACGCTGATTAACTAGGCGGCGTTGCGGTATGCGACCCGGCTGGGGGGGGGGGGTAGTATCGGATCTGGCAAATACTCCCGCAAATGCTCAGTCCAGATACTGGCATCGGGACAACCCTACCTGCCAGTTATGTTTATACAGCAATCAGTGCATTTTTATCGCACCAATCACTGTATTGGTGTCACTGGTCACCAAAAAGTCACTTAGGTTCAGATTTGTCTGCCGCAATCACGCAAAAAAAAAAAAATTGCTAATCCCTGGCATTTCTAGTAAAAACATATTTTGCATAAACCAATATACACTATGTAGCAGAAAACATATTGACCTAAACCCGATGAATACATAATATCACACACACACACACTTGGTTTTGGGATATTATAGCAAAAAGCATTGTTGTTTTTTTTTAAGATTTTGCTTATAGCACAAAAAATAATAACCGCAGAGGTGATCAAATACCACCTATGGAAAGCTCTATTTGTTGGGGGGGGGTGCATCAATTTTGATTACATACAATGTCACACGACCACGCAATTGTCAGTTAAAGCAACGCAGTGCCGTAGCGGGAAAAAACGGCCCTGTTAAGAAGGGAAATCCTTCTGGGGCCAAGGTGGTTGATTTGCAAGGATTGCCCCTAACTTCCTGTTTGGCTATGGGGCAGGAAGTGAAGGGAAATCCCTGCAAAGGGTAAGAGATGATAATTAGATATCTATCCCTCTTCGACAGGGCTAAGAGTCTTCCTTTTCTCTATCCAAAATGAGGAAAAAATAAATAAAAAACACCCCATACTGAAAGTAGGGAATCTAAATGGGCCTTTAATCTGGAGAGAGACACACACACACAGAGAGTGTGTATTACAATGGGAAAGAAGTGAGCACACAATGTTTGCTTTTTGCCATCTGCCCCATCTTGCCATCCCCCCTAGTTCTGAGCGCTTGGGAGACCAAGAGACGGTCACACATAAGCCAGCAGCACCAGCCACACTCACACTACTACCCCGGACTCGCACAAAACCTCCATCTCCCTAAACGGCAGAAGGAAAAAAAAGAGACATGGAGCCAGCCATCTGCTGCTGCGTGCCAGCCCTCCATTTTGCACACAGGACACCATCATCCATCTCCTGCCATTTGCCCACTCTTATATCGATCCTTTCCGCTTCCCGTTAATAGCGATATGCTAGAACAATACCTTTGGTAGTCATCGTTACCGAAGCCGTAGGAATTATTGGTAGCCATGTTGAGAGCTTTAGCAAGCGGGAGCCAGTGCGGAAGGCGCGGCTTCTAAAGAGCACGTGATCTCAAAAAGACCACGTGATGGCCCTAGCCCTCCGCCATTTGTCCAGGTCCAGCCCGCCCTGAGAAGGTGTGACGAAATGGTAGTAATGATACGAGTACAATGGCTTGGAGGATAATTGGAAGCGACAGTAATGTGTGTTTATGTCAGCACCTATGAAACCTCTTAGGCCTTATATTTAGTCCGGGACACAGACGGGCCTGGTTACCTGTCCTGTTTGGCATGGTTCACCTTTTACTAAAACCCTGCGTGTGCACATAAGGGACGAATACCTCCCAACTATCCCTAGTTTCCAGGGACTGTTCTTGATTTATATCACCCTCTTTCCTACGTATTTCTCTTTCATTATGGTCTGATCTGTATAGTTATATTTAAAATGAACTATTTATCTTTCAAAAAGTGTTTCACAGAGCTAACCTTTCATCCAATTTGTAAAGTGCAAAAGCCAATATAAATGAATAGTAGTAGTAAAAAAAAAAGCACAATTTTTTTTTTTTTTTTACTTGTTTTTTTTTTACAGTTTCTCTTTAACCACTTCAGCCCCAGTAGGATTTACCCCCTTCCTGACCAGAACATTTTTGGCTATACGGCACTGCGTTATTTTATCTGAAAATTGTGCAGTCGTGCAACACTGTACCCAAACAAAATTTGCGTCCTAGGGGGCGATTAAGGGGTTAAATGAGTTCCCTGGGAAGTGTTGCTAACTGTATGGGGGCTGGGCTAATTCTACTCCCCTGACAGAATGGGAATCCTGTTTGTTTACACTGGCAGATCCCCGTTCTACCTGATCGCGTGTTGGCTGGCGGACATTGAATTTAGTGGTTGGCTCCCCCGCTAGCAAATGGGCATGCGTGCGGGTGCCCACAGATCGCAGTGTATGTGTCCAACGTACAATGACGGCGATTCGCACAGCCGAGCCAACCTGCCGCAGTACAACTGCAGCGGCTGGTCTGCAAATGGTTAAAATGAAAGTCCATGCTAAAATTAAAATCCCTGCATCTATAGACACCCACGAAGAAAAAATGGAAAAAGTTGCTCTGCTTATGAAAGATGTGTGTAGCTGCCAGCACCAACAGTGGAACAATGTTGCATACAGAAATAAAAAGAAAAAAGTGCAGCGCTAGAAAAACATAGTAAAAACTATGCCTGAGAAATTACTAATAATCACACCCGGGAGGGTAATTGCTATAACTGTTGCCAGTATGCAAAGAGATTAGTGATACAAACAAGTGTGTTAAAAAGTGCAAATGATATATATATAAATATCATGGTGGAACACATATGAAAAAATAATACATTGGGCGTCTATTGCTAGAACGAAGTCCAATATGTAGCAAACAAAGGGGAAAGTCTTTTAGATCGAACACATGTAGGAACACATGTGAGATGAGTCGTCTTAAGGGCCCTTTCACACGTGCGGACGAACGGTCCGCTTTTTCTAAGTCCGTAAACGGACTTAGAATGGGGCCCTATGGGAGCGGATCCGTTAGCGGATGCATCACTACGATCCGCGTCCGTCTGGATCTGTTTTGCGGACGGAAGAAAACCCTATTTTTCTTCCGTCCGGTGGATCAGATCGGATGCAAACGGACAGACGGACCGTTTCCATCCGATTCCCCATAAGGTATAGCGGAGGAGAGACAGGGCGGTCCCTGCACAGTGTGCGGAGACCGCCCTGTCCGCCGACAGCTGAGCGGGACCCCCCGCTGAGCCGACGGACACACACGGAGCGGACCGAAAAACGGTCCGCACCGTGTGAAAGGGCCCTTAGGCAGGAATCAATCACACAATCCACTAGGTACTTCAAATGGTAAGGGTCCTTTAACACGGAGCGGTCCGTTTTTCGGTCCGCTCCTTGTGTGTCCGTCGGCTCAGCGGGGATCATCCGTAAATCCCCGCTCAGCTGTCGACGGACAGGGCGGTCCCCGCACACTGTGCCCCTATGGGGAAACGGATGAATACGGACCGTCTGTTCGTATTCATCCGATCTGTTCCGCCGGACGGAAAAAAAATAGGGTTTTCTTCTGTCCGAAAAACGTATCCAGACGGACGCGGATGTTTGGGGCGTTTACGGACTTGTAAAAACAGACGAGCGGACCGGACGTCTGAAAGGGGCCTTACTGAGATGGGTGTAAAAGGTCCCTTCAAAACATCATTCCTTCAGGGTCAACTAAGGCATCCAAAATGGTAAATGTAAAGGTTAGATACTCTTACCAGATACGATGGACACAAACGCCAGCGACGCTGTGTCAGTCAGGCATATAAAAGCTCCTCAGGCTGATGGCAACAATGGAACAGATGATGAGATGGCTGAAGATCGACACCAGAGGTCCCAAATATCCAAGGCAAGGATGAACTGCTGGAGAAATCCTTATAGACAGCAACAGAGATGCATGTTCAATCATGGTGACATGGAGGGAAAAAGAAAAGAACTCCACATAGTTACATAGATACATAGTTAGTCAGGTTGAAAAAAGACACAAGTCCATCCAGTTCAACCATAAAAATCCCATACACCCAACTCCATACCCACAGTTGATCCAGAGGCAAAAAACCCCAGCAGAGCATGATCCAATTTGCTACCGGAGGGGAAAAAATTCCTTCCTGATCCCCCGAGAGGCAATCGGATTTACCCCGGATCAACTTTACCTACAAAACTTAGAACTCAGTTATATTATGTGCATTTAGGAAAGAATCCAGGCCCTTCTTAAAGCAATCTACTGAGCTGGCCAGAACCACCTCTGGAGGGAGTCTGTTCCACATTTTTACAGCTCTTACTGTGAAGAAACCTTTCCGTATTTGGAGGTGAAATCTCCATCGTATCTGGTAAGAGTATGCAACCCTTACATTTACCATTTTGGATGCCTTAGTTGACCCTGAAGGAATGATGTTTTGAAGGGACTTTTTACACTCATCTCAGTTACCATTTGGAGTACCTAGTGGATTGTGTGATTGATTCCTGCCTTAAGACGACTCATCTCACATGTGTTCCTACTTAGTCGATCTAAAGGACTTTCCCCTTTGTTTGCTACATATTGGACTTCGTTCTAGCAATAGACGCCCAATGTATTATTTTTTCATATGTGTTCCACCATGATATTTATATATATCATTTGCACTTTTTAACACACTTGTTTGTATCACTAATCTCTTTGCATACTGGCAACAGTTAGCAATTACCCTCCCGGGTGTGATTATTAGTAATTTTAGGCATAGTTTTTACTATGTTTTTCTAGCGCTGCGCTTTTTTTTTTTATAGACACCCACGGTCTAACACTAACCTTTCTAGCCCAGTAAAGAAAAAATCCATATACATACCTGTAGCGCCCTATATTTAAATTTAGTGTTATCTGAGCTGTAGTTAGCAAACATGCTCTTGGTGCTTTTCTAGGGAACAGGAGAAAATCAAGATGTCGTCCAGGTAAACGATGACGAAAATATCCAAAAAATCTCTGAACACAACATTGACCAAATGTTGAAATGTAGCAGGCGCGTTGCATAGTCCAAAGGGCACGACCAAGTACTCATAGTGGCCATATCGAGTACGAAATGCTGTCTTCCACTCGTGCCCGTCTTTGATGCGTATCAAGTTGTACGCTGCCCTCAGGTCTAATTTAGTGAAAATAACGGCAGTTCTTAGTTTTTGGAAAAGTTTGGGTATTAGGGGTAGAGGATAGCGGTTCTTCACTGTGATATTATTAAGTTCCCGGTAGTCAACACAGGGACGGAGAGTTTGGTCTTTTTTTGTAACAAAGAATATTCCGGCACCTGCTGGTTAAGTGGACGGGCGGATAAATCCTTTGGTTAGATTTTCATCAATGTAAACTTTTAACACGTCTTGTTCCTTTTCAGAAAGTGAAAAAATTTGCCGAAAGGAATTTCAGCCCCTAGGAGGAGTTTGATCGGGCAATCATATGGCCGATGAGGCGGAGGGGAATCAGCCCCTTTCTTACTGAAGACATCAAGAAATCTATGGTAAGGTTTAGGAACTGATTGGAGCAGACTCGGATCGGCATTTAAATACAGCAGGGCAGAAGATGGGTTAGGACGTCTGGGTAGGCAGTGTTCCTGACAATAATGAGATGGGAACGAGATATTTCTAGATATCCAGTCAATTTGTGGATTATGCTTCTGGAGCCAAGGTATACCCAGGATCACTGGAAAAAAAGGGGACAAAATGACATCCAAAATTAACAGTTCCTTGTGATTGGAGGAAGTAATAGCAGGTAAGGGAAGGGTTTCCTGGGTTACTTGACTGGACTTTATGTGTGAACCATCAGCCAGGAAAACAGAGTCTAAAGATCTTTTTGCGAACAGGTATGTTATGCAGATCGGCAAAGGAGGAATCGATGAAACAACTCCATGCACCTGAGTCAACGATAGCGTTGACCGACACCGTCTTTCCAGGAAGCTGTAACGAGAGGAAGTGTGCGTTCTTCAGGTTGTAAGATTGGTCGCATCACGCCCAATTGCATAGGTTCAGAAGTGTCTGTGTGTGAACCAGCAGAATTTGAAGAAACAAATGGTTGATAACGAGAAGGAGGTAAAGGGGCCCGGGCAGTGACCCACACTGGGCGACTCTGCTGGAAGGAACGCTCTGCCCGACGTTCTCTTAGTCGTCGGTCAATCTGTACAGCTTTGTCGATCTGGTCATCCAGGGTGTCAGGTACCCCAATACGGGCCAGCTCGTCTTTTAGGGCTTCTGACAGACCTAAACGAAATTGGTGGGGCAATGCTGCACTATTCCACTGGGTGTCTGCACTCCAGCGACGAAAATCAGTAACGTAGTCCTCCATCGCTCTACGCCCTTGTTGGAGAGCAAGTAAAGCAGCTTCAGCTGTAGTAGTCCTTTGGGGGTCGTCATAGAGTTGCGCCATAGCCTGGAAGAAGATTGGCAAAGTCTGTGTCTGGGCACTGTTCTCCTCCAACAACCGGTGTGCCCAATTTTGGGGTTCCCCTTGAAGCAGGGAGATGACAAATCCCACTTTAGTAGCTTCCAGCGAAAAAGTTCGGGGCTGCAAGGCGAAATATAACTGACAAGTGTTGCGGAAGTCCCGAAACTTGGTTCGATCCCCTCTGAATCTTTCTGGCATGGGAACCCTGGCTTCAGATGGCAACATCACAACTGACGGACCAGAAATGGATGAGGATGGTCTAGCGGCAGATGCTGAGGTTGCGTCCCCAGAAACAGATAAGTTCTGAACCTGCCCTTCCAACCTCAGATAACCATCTTGCAGATTCTTAACAGCTTGAGTGAGAGATGCGAGATGTTTACACATCTCCTCCATGGCCGGAGCTACTCCTGCAGACTCTGTCATGGCTGCCTGATACTGTTACATACCTGGTTACTAGAGTCTGATGCAGGAGAGGCTCTCTTACGGCTCTGGTTCGCGAGCCACTGAAGTGGGAACAGCGGACTCGGAGCACAGAGGGGTAGGAGTGCCGAGGTGATGAGGAGTAGAAGCAGGTGGGTGGATACCTCTGGTGTAGAGACGTTGGAGATGCTGAAGACGCTGAAGCAGAGTCAGCGACCTGCACGAAGGCTGCGACAACTGCAGCACAAGCTAATAGGGTAAGTGGGTATAGTAGATGACTGGAACAGCAGGATCAGACAAGCCGGGTCATAGCAGGTAGGCATGAGAATGCAGGCAGATGGCTGAAGCGTAGTCGGTTAAACAGGCAGGTGGATCTGGCAACGGAAGATCAAGCAGGCGGATGGTCAAACAGAAGCCGGGTCAGGGTTGAAGAGGTACGGATGGTCAGACAAGCCAAGTCAGAGTTCAATCAGGTATTTTAGACAGATGATCAGAACAAACAGGTCTCAGATATGGATCCAGTCACAACTGCAGATCAGGCAGCAATGTGTTGCATACAGCAATGAGTTTTTAAAGTGTCTTTTGGCGCCACGGCAATTAACGTGCACGCGCGCGCCCCGCTTACTGTGCACCCGCGCGCACCCCTGAGCCTTTGGCGGCGTGCACGAGCACGGCGGCTTGCAGACATGGAGGAAGACTGCATAGGGGAAGACTGCATGGAGGAAGATTGCGTGGAGTTGAGTCCCTGACACCTGCGACGCCGGAGGACGCTCACATCCTGCGGTGGGCGTAAAGGAGCGTGTCGGCTCTGTCAGCCGTTTATATACCGGGCGTAGAAAACTGGCAGGCGGACTACCTAATTTGGATGAAAATCATTGAGAAAATAGCATGGCCCCCCCCCCCCCAGACCATTACCAGCCCCTTTGGGTCTTGTATGGATATTAAGGGGAACCCTGCACCCAAATTAAAAAAAGGAAAGGTGTGGGGCCCCCAAGTCCTATATACTCTGAACAGCAGTATACAGGCGGTGAAACAAGACAGGGACTGTAGGTTTTTTGTTAAGAAGTAGGTGCTGGTACCACAACACTGTAAGTCCTCACAGTTACTCTTGGTGGGCGCAGGAATGGGCCTTGCTGTGACATATTAGATCAATAATTGTAATTACATGCACCTGTTGAACATGGGCAGAAAAATTGGGCCTTTGGTGGTGGTGGTGTTGCCACAACACTGTAAGCCCTCACAGTTACTATTGGTGGGCGCAGGAATGGGCCCTGCTGTGAAATATTAGATCAAGAATAGTAATTACATGCCCCTGTTGAACAGAGGCAGACAAATTGGGCCTTTGGTGGTGGTGGTGTTGCCACAACACTGTAAGCCCTCACAGTTACTCTTAGTGGGTGCAGGAATGGGCCCTGCTGTGAAATATTAGATCAATAAATGACATGCCCCTGATGCCACAACGCTGCAGCCCCTCACAGATACTCTAGCAGGAATGAGCCCTGCTGCAAAGTATTGCATCAAAAATTTGAGATTTTCCTAGCTTGTGACGGAAAATATTAGTTATATGAAGACAGGAGGCGAGTATCTTATTCTTTCTTTTAATAATGCTCATAGCAGAAAATACAGTAACCATTTAGTGTAACTAGAAAAAACTTTTAGAACTACAACTCCCAGCAGTCCCTGGGCTACAGTAGCCCCTCCCAGACCCTAGCCTGTATATAAGGGACTGACTCTGGTGTAAGTGTCCTCTTTCTTTACGCGGAATGGCATCGCTCAGGACCACGAACTCCATCCAGATCTCTCCTCTGTTGCCCGAAACCCACCGGCCGGTCCGTATTTCCGATACTGGAGGGAACAACCAGGAACATGGCCAACATGGCTAACTTCATCCCAACGGGACTGCAGATAATCCAAACATCGCAACCGATCGGTCAGCCGCCTTCAAGCCGCACACGGAATGTTCAATGGCCTGAAATAGACAAAAATCGTAACAGGGAGGGAAAGGGAGGGAAGATACTCGCCTCCTGTCTTCATATAACTAATATTTTCCGTCACAAGCTAGGAAAATCTCAAATTATATATCAGACAGGAGGCTCATATCTTATGCAAGTTCAAAGCTAGCAACAGTATGTTAATAGTATATAATAATGCAGAGAAAACATCATAAAACTGACATGGACACGTGTTCCTCAGGTCTGAAGTAGAAGTGGCGAAAGGTGGTCTCGGAAGACCAATCAGCCGCCAGAAGTAAGTCAGACAGGGAGCCTCCTGAAGAGACTATTTTAGTAGCCATAGCGCCCCTGGAAGAGTGGGCACCAAACAGGGAAATGTCTATGCCCGCCATTTCCATGGTTGAGCGCACCCATCGTGCCATTGTGGCGGAAGAGACTGGGAGATGAGGTCTAACATAGGAGACGAGAAGTTGTGAAAAGTCTGGAGAGCGGAGATCAACCGTATGTGATTCGTATGCTTGTAGGCAACGTACCACGCAAAGTCGGGGGTGTGCGGGAAAGAACGGGTAAAAGACCGTGTGAATGCCCGTCTTGGTTCTACGGACCACCGAGAATATGACCCCTTGAGGTGAGAATTGTCGCCGAGAAATGTCCAACGCTCTCACGTCCGAGACGCGTTTTACCGAGACTAAACATAGTAAAACGGTAAATTTATAAGACAACAGTTTCAAGGACAGGTCGTCATTGTCCTGCCATGAAGTAAACATGTCGAGCAACCTGGAGACATCCCAGGTTGTCTGGTATCTAGGTCTAGGGGGGTGCTTGAATCTGATGCCTCGTAGAAGTCTACATAACAGTGGGTGTTGTCCCACTGGCAGAGAGTCCACAGGGCGATGGTATGCTGAGATGGCTGAACGGTACACATTGATGGAACTATAGGTTTTGCCAGAGTCAAAAGAATCTGCCAAATAGTTCACCACTAATGCTACAGGTGCGTGTATGGGATCAACCTGCCGTTGATCACACCAACAAACCCAGAGCTGCCAGGCAGATCGATAAGCCGATCTAGTCCCGGGGGCCCAGGCCAGGGCAAGGAGGTCCTTAGCTGATCTTGAAAGGCCGCTATCCGCGTCCGGGACCCCAAAATCAACCATGCTAGGAGGTGGAGGTTGCCCTCCATGACCAGAGGGTGAAGACCTCCAGTCGGGTTGGTCAGCAGGTGTGGGAATTGGGGAATCAGCCTGGGGTAATCCACGGCCATCCCCAGCAGGAGAGGGAACCAAGGTTGCGTCGGCCACCAGGGTGTGATCAACACAACTGTCGCTCGCTGGTTCGCTGTATGGAGGAGAAACCTGGAAATCATCTGGAAGGGGGGAAACGCATAGTGCGTTCCCCTCGGCCAGATGTGGCGGAAGGCGTCCACTGCGGATGCCTCCGGATCTGGTCTCCAGCTGAAGAAGCGAGGAAACTGGTGATTGAGACGAGAAGCGAAGAGGTCCGCGTCTAACGGGCCCCAAAGCTGCCTCAATCGAAGGAAGACTGAACGCTCCAGACGCCAGTCGCTGGAATCGGTGAGGTGGTGTGA
The DNA here is from genome assembly GCA_029574335.1 of Rana kukunoris. Taxonomy (NCBI): domain Eukaryota; kingdom Metazoa; phylum Chordata; class Amphibia; order Anura; family Ranidae; genus Rana; species Rana kukunoris. The sequence goes on from CM056049.1 coordinate 412,747,950, forward strand.
ATACCAGTCGGCCACCGTGTTGGAGACCCCCAGAATGTATTCCACAATGGGGATGATGTTGTGTGTCAGGCAGAAGTGCCAGAACTCCTTTGCCAGGTTTGCTAGGGTCCTGGATCTGGTGCCTCCCAAACGGTTGACATACTGAACCGCTGCTACGTTGTCCATGCGGAATAATACACAACAGTTGGAGGCTTGTGGCACGAAGCTCTTGATGGCAAAGAATGCTGCCAGAAGTTCCAATGCATTGATATGCAAACCCGCTTCAGAAACGGACCACGTCCCCCCTGTGGAAGTATCCCCGCAACGAGCGCCCCAGCCGTGACGGCTCGCGTCCGACTCTATGACGACGTCCGGGCTGGAGTTGAAGATGGCCTTGCCATTCCATTCGACGGCGTGACAAAGCCATCAATGCAGCTCCTCTGCCGTCTCCGGACAGAGTGGGACCTTGTCCGCGTACCTGAGGCCCTGGCGTAGGTGCATGATTTTGAGCCCTGTAGTGAAGAGGGGCCGGGAAGATAGCTTGGATTGAGGCCGCTAGAAGCCCCACCAGACCGTCCAGAACCCTTAAGTATAAGGAACCTTTGCGTAGGACCGCCCTGATTTCTTTGCGTATCAGGGATAACTTTGTCTTTGGGAGGCGGAGAACGGCCTGGTTGGTGTCTATTAAGAAGCCCAAGAACTCCATCTTTTGGGCTGGGTCTAAGACCGACTTTTCTAAGTTGACTAAGAACCCTAGGGATTGTAATAGTGAGACCGTCCATGACATGTGAAGGGAAGCTAGGCTCTTGGAGCGGGCCATGATGAGAAGGTCGTCCAGATAAATGATCAGACGTACCCCTCTGCTCCTTAGTGATGCCACCACCGGTTTCATTAGTTTGGTGAAACACCATGGGGCGGACGACAGGCCGAATGGGAGGCAAGTAAATTGCCACATCCGACCCTTCCAAAGGAAACGGAGCAGGTGTTGTGATTCTAGGTGGATCGGGACGGTGAGATAGGCGTCCTTCAGGTCCACTTTCACCAACCAGTCTCCCGGTAGCAAGAGATCTCAGAGGAAGTGAATACCCTCCATTTTGAAATGTCTGTATTTGACATGTTGATTTAGGTCCCGAAGGTTTATCACGGGACGGTATCCGCCCCCTTTCTTTTTTACTAGAAATAGGTTGCTTATGAACCCTGGGGAGAGACTTTCGGTTTCCAGAATCGCATGTTTGGACCTGAGTTCCGTTATCTCGTGGTCTATGAGTGTAACGTTTTGTTCCGCAAACCTGATAGGGGGAGGAAGTATGCCTAACACTGGTGGCGAGAGGAGTTCTATTTGAAACCCCGAGACCGTCTGTAAAATCCAGGCATCTGCCGTAATCGCAGACCAGGCATGGATAAAATACATCCGGCGTCCCCCCACTGGTATGTGTGATTGTGGTATGTAGTGTGCACTCACCTGTAGGGGGTCGGGAGCGGGGAAAACCACGTCCACCGCGTCCGCGCCAGGGTCTTCCTCTGGGTGGGAAGAAGGGTGCTGGTTGCGCCATTGGGACGGTGTATGAAGTAGGAGCCTGTTGATATTGGTATTGGGCGGTTGACCTGCCCTGTGGCCTATAGGAAGAGCCGCGGCCGGCAGATCGGCCTCTACCCCTTTGCCAGCCCTGGAAAAAACTCTATTTGCACTAGTTATTTTTAGTGAAGTTTGGGCCTTGTCAAGACCTGTAAACAGGCCAACAAACCTGTTGATGTCCTTCATGAGGTTGTCCCCAAACAACATGCCAAGCGCCGCCGGACCGGGTTTGGTTTCGGCTAGGTGGGAGAGTTGGGGATCTAGCCGCATTAGAATGGAGCGGCGTCTCTCCACCGAGCAGGTGGAGTTGGCGGTGCCTGCTAGTCATATAGCCCTCTGGGCCCACCCGCGAAGTTGAACCAAGTCAACTGGCTGGTCCGATACGGCCGCCTGTTCGGACAGATTTAGAATTTTAGTGAGAGGGCCCATTAAATCTAAAATCCGTTCTTGGATAGATCTGAAAGATCGTTCTATCCCTTTCTTGGGGAGTTTACCCGATTTTGCCAGGTATTTGGCCAGGATAGGGTCTATTTCTGGTGTGGCCATCACCCTATTGGGGATAAAAGGCCTAGGGCACTCAGCCCGTAGCTTGTTGCGGGCAGATCTGTCTAGGGATTTCCTGGCCCATAGTTCCATGTACTGGGATACCTGGGGGAGCGGAGACCAATCGCCTGATCTCGGATGGGAGATGGCGTCCGGGTGAAAGAATGGTTCTCCTAGTGCGTCCAGGATCACTTCACCCTGCGTAGCAGGGGTGGCGTTGGGGTCGAACGCTGTATCCCCAGCATCCCTTTTACTAGTATCAGACTCATAGTCGTCAGACTCATTGTCCACAGAAATATCTAGGGAGTCCTCGTCAGAGGAGTCTATGAACGAGTCCGGTTTAGTCCTTCTTAGGGACTTATGCCTCTTCCCTCCTAACTCCCTGAGGCCCAGGGGTCGATCGAGTCTGGTGGATGCTGGGTTGGCAGACCGGGGGAGGAACTGCCTGAGACATATTGTTTACTTCCCCTGTCGGGGAGTCGGTTGCCGCCAATGAGTGTTTTTGTTTGTGGGAAACTTTACCCTTTTTGTTTGGCGGTTCACCACTCTGAAGTGGTGGGGCTGGTAAACTGGGTATTGTAAACTTAGACCCTGAAGGCTGGATGGCCGAGGCCAGAGCCGCCTGGACCGATTTGTTAATCAGGTCGTGAATCTGATTTGCCGTCATAAACTGGGCAGATTCTATAGTAAAGGCTTCCCCTCTGGGGGAAGTGGGGTGTGGGTTCTTCACAACCATGCTATGTGTGTTTAACAGGGAAACAAACAAACAAACCCTCCAGCCGGAATAAATTCCGCTTTACAAGAGGGAGAACTAAGTGTGAGGGGAGTGAGGTTTGCAGTCTAAATTTTTTGTACTTATCAGGGCTGTGGGAGAGCGCGCTGGGGAACAGGCTCCTCTCCTTTTCACCGTCGATGCTGCACTGGCAGCGGTGGAGGAAAAAACCCGAGATCCTCTGCGCTCAGGGGGCGAAGTCTCGCGAGACTACGCCCTCCCGATCCCTATTGGAGGACGTTAGAGCTGACGCGCGTCAGAGGTACCGCCCCCTTGTCCGCGCGCTCAGAGGAGCTCAGAGGAAGAAGGAGAGAAGATGGCGGGTGTGTAAGCGATGCCTGACTAGGAGGGAGGCAGGGGGAGTGAGGGGCACAGGAGCCAGGCGGATCGCGGGAGACCGCCATTCGCTGAAGGAGGCGGATTTAAAAAAAAATCCAGAACAAGTACCCTACACGATAGGCTCAAATAAACAACTCAAATAGCTAAATAAATAAATAAGTCCTAAATAGAGGAGAAAAAGCGATATGGGGGAGGCAAACAGGAGGAGGTATCTCCTCTGCTCCCACCGATAGCCGTACAGAAGGCAAATATAAATGTTAAAATTACTTATCTGTAGTGTCTGCCATGAGCAGAAAGAAAGAGGACACGCGAAGAGGAGCTCAGAGGGTAGAAGGAGAGAAGAAGGAGAGAAGATGGCGGCGCGTGTAAGCGACGCCTGACTAGGAGGGAGGCAGGGGGAGTGAGGGGCACAGGAGCCAGGCGGATCGCGGGAGACCGCCATTCGCTGAAGGAGGCGGATTTAAAAAAAAATCCAGAACAAGTACCCTACACGATAGGCTCAAATAAACAACTCAAATAGCTAAATAAATAAATAAGTCCTAAATAGAGGAGAAAGCGATATGGGGGAGGCAAACAGGAGGAGGTATCTCCTCTGCTCCCACCGATAGCCGTACAGAAGGCAAATATAAATGTTAAAAATTACTTATCTGTAGTGTCTGCCATGAGCAGAAAGAAAGAGGACACGCGAAGAGGAGCTCAGCGGGTAGAAGGAGAGAAGAAGGAGAGAAGATGGCGGCGCGTGTAAGCGATGCCTGACTAGGAGGGAGGCAGGGGAGTGAGGGGCACAGGAGCCAGGCGGATCGCGGGAGACCGCCATTCGCTGAAGGAGGCGGATTAAAAAAAAAATCCAGAACAAGTACCCTACACGATAGGCTCAAATAAACAACTCAAATAGCTAAATAAATAAATAAGTCCTAAATAGAGGAGAAAGCGATATGGGGGAGGCAAACAGGAGGAGGTATCTCCTCTGCTCCCACCGATAGCCGTACAGAAGGCAAATATAAATGTTAAAATTACTTATCTGTAGTGTCTGCCATGAGCAGAAAGAAAGAGGACACTTACACCAGAGTCAGTCCCTTATATACAGGCTAGGGTCTGGGAGGGGCTACTGTAGCCCATGGACTGCTGGGAGTTGTAGTTCTAAAAGTTTTTTTCTAGTTACACTAAATGGTTACTGTATTTCTGCTATGAGCATTATTAAAAGAAAGAATAAGATACTTGCCTCCTGTCTGATATATAATTGTAATTACAAGCTCCTGTTAAACGAGGGAGAAAAATTGGGCCTTAGCCGCTGGTTTGTTGTTAAGTAGAATCTGTTTGTAATTTTGAACTGGTACATTTTTAAAGTGTAGCTCCAGCCAAAAAATCTATTTTTACGTTTTTTGGAAAACATAGGGAAGGGTTATCACCACTGTAACATTTGTTTTGCTGTTGCTGTCTGTGCACCTGTTCAAAAGATTTCACCTCACTTTCTGTCCCAATGACATGTTTTTTTTGAAAATTTGTGTTTTTTAGTGAAAGAAGGATTGGTGATAAAGCATCAGTGGGGAGGAGACACCCTTTTCCCATATTAACTTTTACAGGAGAGAATTTCCCTTCCTAGGGGTAGATTTCCTCTCACTTTCTGTTTTCTCCTTCCATTTGCAAGTAAGAGTCGTTTGTAAGTTGGATGTTTGAAAGTAGGGGCCTGCCGTATATACTCTGCAGAAATTTGTCCCTTAGGTGTTGGTGTTGCCACAACACTGTAAGCCCTCACAGTTAGTCTTGGTGGGCGCTGGAACACCCTGCTGTGAACTATTATATTAAGAATTGTAATTACATGCCATTGTTGGACAGTGGTAGAAAAATTCGGCCTTTGGTGGTGGTGGTGGTGCTGGTGCACACAGTTACTCTTGGTGTTCGCAGGAATGGGCCCTGCTGTGAAATATTAGATCGAGAATTGTTATTACATGCCCCTGTTGAACAGGGGCTGAAAAATTTGGCCTTTGTGGTTGGTGGTGGTGCTGGTGCCACAACACTGTAAGTCCTCACAGTTACTCTTGGTGGGCACAGGAACGGGCCCTGCTGTGAAATATTAGATCAAGAATTGTAATTACATGCACCTGTTGAACATGGGCAGAAAAATTGGGCCTTTGGTGGTGTTGTTGCCACAACACTATAAGCCCTCAGTTACTCTGGGTAGGCGCAGGAATGGGCCCTGCTGTGAAATATTAGATCAAGAATTGTAATTATATGCCCCTATTGAACATGGGCAGACAAATTGGGCCTTTCAGGCACTGGTTCTACAACACAGCAAACCCTCACAGATACTCTTTTTTTTTATTTCATTCATTTTTATTGAAAATTTAAAACCATTTTACAAAACAGCCAGCAAATATGCACTCTCTTTACATACAGAGTATAAATCATAAGAGACAAAATTGCACACATCAGGATTAATGTCCACTAGGGCATACTAAAAAGGAAGAAAACTTTTGCTCTTGTTTATTTGTCTTGTTGGCTGTGTACCACCCCCCACCCTCCTCACCCTCCCACCCTTACCCCGCACCTATGAGAGCATACAGGCTCGATATCTGGTGACATAGGTTTATCAAGAGTCGTATCGTTTTAGTGTCGCAAGGTCCAGCCAGGAGAATCTGCTTGGTAAGGTATTGCTGCCACGGCCTGGAGAGGGGGTGGCCTTTTTTTGCTCAGGGGCTCAAAGAGTCCTGGAAAGCCTGCCACAGGCCCCATATTTTAACGAATTTGGGATATTTCCCCAGCTTAATAAAGTGGATTTTTTCCTTTGAAATTGTTTGCTTCATTACCTCTAGCCAGTTGTCTATGGATGGAGGTGCCTGCGCCTGCCATTTTTGGGCAATTAACTTACGGGCCTGAAATAGGCTTCTCAATATAGCATCAAGGGTACCTTGCGGTACTCTGTTGTCATCCATACAGCCCAGTAGGCATATCCTGGCTATTGGGTCTAATTGGGTCTCACAGATACTCTAGTTGAAGCGCAGTAATATTGCTGCAAAATATTGCATCAAAAATTATAATTACACGCCCTTGTTAAACAGGGGCAGAACAATTGGTGCTGGTGCCACAACACTCCAACCCCTCACAGATACTCTAGTTGGAGCGCAGGAATGAGCCCTGCTGCAAGGTATTGCATCAAAAATTGTAATTACACGGCCCTGTTAAACAGGGGCAGAAAAATTGGGCCTAAGCCACTGGTGGCAGTGCCCAGAACCAAAAATGTTCTTACAAGCTATCAGCATGAACATTGAGGAGGGAGAGGATAGTTACTCAGCATAACAGGATAGTCACTCAGCATAACAGGATAGTCACTCACCATCAGCATAGGCAGTCTTGAAGGGATCTGACATTTCAAAAAAAAATATTCGGTTACATCAACATCAGGTGCTTGGTAGCTGGTGGTGATCCAAGACTGATTCATTTTTATGAAGGTCAGTCGATCGACCGAGTCGGTGGACAGGCGCACACTGTGATCGGTTACAAAGCTTCCAGCAGCACTGAATGTGCGTTCCGAAAGAACGCTGGATGCAGGACAGGCCAGTAGCTCAATTGCATACTGTGCAAGCTCTGGTCAGTGATCCATCTTCAAGACCCAGTAACCCAGAGGATTTTCTGTGTCCAAGTCTGATCTTGCCCCTAGGCACCATGTAAAACAGATGCTGGCGATTTTTGCTGAAACCGATCATACCTTGGGGCTGAGGACTAAAAAATTGTCTGAATGCATCGGTCAGGATTTTGTAACCTCACAGTCTCTGGAAACGCGTTGCACAGACCTTTCTGCAAGGCCTTTCCGAAGATGTTTCATCCTCTGCTCCCTCTGCGACGGCAAGATAAGTTTTGCAACCTTACCCTTGTAATGTGGATCAAGGAGGGTTGCCAGCCAGTAATGATCCCTCTCCTTGATACCACGAATATGAGGATCCTTCCGCAGGCTTTGCAGGATCAGGGAGGTCATGCAGCATAGGTTTGCCGAGGCATTCGGTCCGGAGTCCTCTGGGTCACTCAGGACGACATGATCCGCAGCCACCTCCTCCCAGCCATGTACAATTCCATGGGTTTCTTGGGACTGTAATTGATCCCATGAAGACTGCTGTCGATGCTGAATGCTAGTCTTACACCTCCATGTTGACACAATCCTCCTCCTCCTCGTCCTCTTCCTGTGTGATAGGCGCACAAGCAGGAACACTGTCTGGATAAAGGGGGCCTTGAGAGGTAAGGTAGTTCTCCTATTCCTCCCTCTGTTCAGCCTTAAGTGCCCTGTCCATTATTCCACGCAGCGTGTGCTCTAACAGGTGGATAAGAGGGAGAGTGTCACTGATGCATGCACTGTCACTGCTCACCATCCTTGTAGCCTCCTCAAATGGTGACTGGACAGTGCATGCATCCCTGCTCATGGCCCACTGGCGTGGGGAAAAAAACAAGCTCCCCTGACCCTGTCCTCGTGCCATTTGCACAGATACTCATTGATGGCCCTCTGCTGCATGTGCAGCCACTGCAGCATGGCCAATGTAGAGTTCCACCCGGTGGGCATGTCACAAATTAGGCGGTTCTTGGGCAGGTTGTATTCCTTTAGGAGGTCAGCCAGCCGAGCACTGGCATTATATGACGGTCGGAAATGCACACAGAGTTTTCTGGCCTGCTTAAAGACATCCTGTAAGCCTGGGTACCTGCCCACAAACCGCTGCACCATCAAGTTAAGGAGGTGAGCTGCGCGAGGAGAGTGACATTACTTCCTCTGCTTTTGTTTACATTTACAGAAGCTGAGGAAGAAGCTGATTTGCCAGGAGCGATCGTGAGGGGGTGGACATGAATCAATGGCCTCCCCCTCATCTTGAATCGCTCCTGGAACGATGGCGACCGCCGCAGGCACCGACGGGCGATCGGCCCCCCACACACTGGGAGGCAGGAACGTATATATACGCCCATCTGCCTGCCTGTGCAATTCTTTCGACGTATATCGTCATGCGGCGGTCGTCAGGTCCACCGAACAGCCCCGGAAGAATTGGCTGCTCAATCACCGGGCAATTTTTTGCGATTCGGCACCGTGTCGCTTTAACTGACAATTGGCGGTCGTGCGACATTGCACCCAAACAAAATTGACGTCCTGTTTTTTCCACAAATAGAGCTGTATTTTGGTGGTATTTAATGATCTCTGCGATTTTTTTTTTTTTTTGCGCTGTAAACAAGAAAAGAGCGGCAATTTGGGAAAAAACACAATATTTTGTACCTTTTGCTATAATAAATATTCTCAATTAAAAAAAAAAAAAAAAAAGCTAATTTATTTTCAGTTTGGGCCAATATGTATTCTTTTTACATATTTTTGATAATAAAAATCGCAATAAGCGTATATTGATTGGTTTGCGCAAAAGTTATAGCGTCTACAAAATGGGGGATAGATTTATGGCATTTTCATTATTATTTTTCTTTTCACTAGAAATGGCGGTGATCTGCGTTTTTTTTTATCGGGACGACTGCGACATTATGGGGGACACATCAGACACATTTTTGGGACCATTGGCATTTATACAGCGATCAGTGCTATAAAAATGCACTGATTACTGTAAAAAATGTTATTGGCGGGGAAGGGGTTAACACTAGGGGGCGATCAAGGAGTTAACTGTGTTCCCTGACCATGTGTCTAACTGTGGGGGGAGGGGATTGACTAGAGGAAATGACAGATCGTGATTCCTAGCTATTAGGAACTCACGATCTGTCTCGCCTCACAGAAAAGAACAGGGATTTTTGTGTTTACACACACTCGTCCCTATTCTGCCTCTCGTGCCCGCGATTACTTGCGGCAGGCAGTCATCGCAACCGCCGGTCACGAGCATCGGCACCTCCGTGATGCAGCAGGTGTAAACGCCTGTCACGTACCTGGTTGTAGAGTCCAACGTGCAGGGAGCGGCCTCTCGTAAGCCTCTGACCCAGGAGTCCCTGATAGAGCAGACAGGGGAACCAGAGTCAAGAGGGGCACAAGCGCCTAGTGGTAGCTGGTGGCGGACCGGAAGAGGACGGAGACAGGTCTTGGCGGGGTCCTGGCAGGGAACCACAGAACACAGGAATGGTGCTGTAGCGCTTGCTGTGTAAGAGCCCAAGGATTGGTGTGCACTGGATCAGATGGCAGATCAGGAAACCGGAACAGATCCGAAGGGGTTAATTCAGTCCAGACTGGTTTAATGCAGGCAGATAGCAGATAGCAGAACCAGGGGGTCAAGCAGAATCGGTGGTCAGGTCAAGCCGGGGTCAAGGGCAGGCTGCAGGCAGAGGTAGGCCACGGGAAGCCGGGTCAGATGAACAGAGATCAGGCAGGTTAGTAGGTGCAGGTTCTTTCCGGAAACGCTGTAGACTGGTCAGCAAGATGCACCAGGACCAGACAGCTTAAATGGCATTCCTTGGCGCCAAAACAGTGTCAGCGTGCGTGCGCGGCGCGCGCACATAGCGTCCCGCGCGCGCGTCCCACGCACACGGGCGCGAACGCCGCGCACGTGGCCGCGCGCATCGCGCACACTGACGCGCGCATGCGCGCGCAAATGGGCGCCAGCGCGCGTGCGTCGGGATTGACTGGATCTTCCACCATGACATGGCCCCCCCTATGGGCAGCCTTAGGATGCCCAACTGTGCCAACCTTCTTGGATGCGCCCTTTTAAAGGCCTGGACCAGTCTCTGAGCGTGAATGTTGGCTTCTGGTTCCCAGGAATTCTCTTCCGGACCGTAGCCCTTCCACTTTACAAGGTATAGTACCTGGTTACGTCTCTTCCGACAGTCCAAGATAGATTCCACCTCGAACTCCTCTTCGTCGTTAACAAGCACCGGCTTAGGGGACCGACATTCCGGTTGGTGAAGGGGTCCGGGACTGTGGGCTTGAGCAGTGCCACATGGAAGATTGGGTGGATCCGAAAAGAAGCAGGTAATTTTAATTCGTAGGCCACTTCATTAATTTTTCTGAGTATCTGGAAGGGACCCACAAACTTAGGGCCTAGTTTCTTGGATGGGCAGGCTAATCTTAGATTCAAAGTGGACAGCCAGACTTGGTCTCCTGGTGCCAAATCAAGTTCTCCTCTCCTCCTCCTGTCAAACACCTCCTTATTATACTCCTGGGTCTTTGCCATTGTTTTCCTGAAGTAATTTGTTGTTGGTGGCAAAGAAATCCAGGGTTTCTTGTGCAGCCGGTACTGAGCATTCCGGAATATTGTTAGATAAGAATAGAGGATGAAAACCGTAGTTGGCGAAAAACGGGGACTGTTTAGTAGCTGAATGGACTGAATTATTGTAGACGAACTCTGCAAGGGGCAGCAGAGAGGCCCAATCGTCCTGTGAGAAACTGGAAAAGCACCGCAGATATTGCTCGAGCGTCTGGTTGGTGCGCTCGGTCTGGCCGTTGGTCTGTGGGTGGTATGCAGATGAGAAAGAGAGTTCAATCTTCAGCGCTCCACATAGCGCTTTCCAAAATCTAGAGGTAAACTGCACCCCACGGTCCGATATGATGTTAGCGGGTACGCCATGAAGTCTCACTACCTCTTTAATGAATATCTTTGCTGTCTCAGCAGCGGAAGGTGCCCCCACCATCGGCAGAAAGTGCGCCATTTTTGAGAGCCTATCAACCACCACAAAGATGGTGGTATAATCTTCAGATGGAGGTAACTCAACAATAAAGTCCATCGAAATCATCCTGCAAGGCTTCTCTGGAACAGGCAGTGGTTTAAGCAACCCCCAAGCTCTGGTTCTGGTACCTTTATGCTGGATACAGGTGGTACAGGATTCTACATAATTTTTACAGTCCTTAAGTAATTGCGGCCACCAGAAGGTACGCTGAAGGAGCTCGGATGTTTTGTGTATCCCAAAGTGGCCTGCTAGCTCATGGTCATGGCAGGACTTGAGAACCGCTATTCGTAGCTGTTGTGGCACAAAGATCTTGTCCTTGTTCCAAAGCAGATCGTCTCTTAACTGAAGATTAGGGTCTGGGGATAAGGAGATCTCTGAAGAGGCCTGCTTAATTTGAGAAAGAAGATCTCCTTGCAGCATGAGGAAATTGCCAGGAGCAAGAATGGTGTCCGGGGATGAAGGGGCTTCAGGCCCATTGAACATCCGGGAGAGGGCATCCGGCTTGGTATTTTTCGAACCAGGTCTGTAGGTTATATGAAAAGAAAACCGAGTAAAGAACAGCACCCATCTGGCCTGACGTGGCTTGAGTCTTTTGGCAACCTTTAGATATTCTAAGTTCTTGTGATCAGTATAGATCAGGATAGGGTGTGCAGCACCCTCGAGGAGGTAGCGCCATTCTTCAAGAGCTGCCTTAATTGCTAGCAGCTCCCTGTCCCCGACGTCGTAGTTCCTCTCCGCTTCTGAAAGTTCGCGGGAGAAAAACGCAACTGGGTGTAAAAGGGATTTGGACCCCTGTCTCTGGGAAAGCACCGCTCCGACCGCCACCTCGGAGGCGTCCACCTCCAAGATATAGGGTAAGGCTGGGTTAGGATGTTTCAGGATGGAGGCAGAGATGAAGAGATCTTTTAAGGTGGTAAAGGCAACTTGGGCTTCGGGAGACCACAGGAACCGGGTGCCTTGCTTGGTCAGACTTGTAATAGGGGCAATTATGGCAGAGAAGCCCTTGATAAACTTTCGGTAGAAGTTTGCAAACCCCACGAAGCGCTGGACCGCTTTCTTATCGTGTGGGAGCGGGCCAATCTGTGATAGCAGTGACCTTCTGAGGGTCCATCTTGACACCTTCTATTGAAATTATTAATCCCAAGAACTGAATGCTCACACGTTCAAATTCGCATTTCTCGGCTTTAACGTATAGGCTGTGTTGGCGGAGCCGGGCTAGAACCTTTTGGACATGCTTCCGATGGTCTGACAGGGAGGACGAGAAAATCAGGATGTCATCCAGGTAGATGATGACGAACAGATCGAGGTAGTCTCTGAAAATGTCGTTTACAAAATGTTGAAATGTGGCGGGGGCGTTGCAAAGCCCGAAGGGCATAACTAGGTATTCAAAATGCCCAAATCGGGTGCGGAACGCGGTCTTCCACTCATCGCCATCTCTAATGCGGACAAGATTATATGCTCCACGGAGGTCAAGTTTGGTAAAAATAGTGGCTGCTCCAAGTCTTTGAAATAATTCGGGAACCAGAGGAAGGGGGTACCTGTTTTTGATCGTGATTTTGTTCAACTCCCGGTAGTCTACGCAGGGGCGTAGGGAATGGTCCTTCTTTTCCACAAAGAATATGCCGGCCCCTGCAGGGGATGTGGAAGGGCGTATGAACCCCTTTTCGAGGTTCTCGTCGATATAGGATTTTAGGGTGCCCAACTCCAATTCGGTCAAGGGGAATATCCTTCCGAACGGGATTTCTGCTCCAGGTAAAAGTTCGATTGGGCAGTCATAGGACCTATGTGGTGGCAAAGTCTCTGCTCCTTTTTTGCTAAATACGTCCAAAAAACTGTGGTAGGCTTCCGGGACTAGCTGGCGGTTTTCCACTTCAGATTCTGAACACAGCAGGGGGGACAAGGTGCCCGCAGGTTCCTGGAGGCAATGAGGACGGCAATTTCCAGACTCCCAATCAATCTGAGGGTTGTGGACTTTCAACCATGGCATGCCCAAGATTACAGGAAATATTGGGGACACGATTATGTCCAAGCAGAGCAATTCCCAATGATTGTTGGAGATGAGTGCATACAAGGGGATTGTTTCGTGCGTGACAGGACCGGACCTGATGGCTGATCCATCGGCTAAGTGAACGGCGAGCTCCTGGCGCCTAGGTCGTAGGGGGATTCCATGATGGGTGGCAAAGGAGGCGTCCATGAAGCCGCTGCAGGCGCCAGAATCAATAATGGCGGGAACCTGGACGTTCCTTCCTGGGAGCTGCAGAGAGATGGGGACAGCCAGGTGAGTATCATTATTACATAAGGCAGAGGAAAGGACAGGTGGACGGACTGAGCACTTACGGAATTTGACGGGACAGGTGTTTACATAGTGCCCGGATCCTCCACAGTATAGGCAAAGGTTATTGAGTCGGCGCCGCTGGCGCTCTTCCGGAGTCAAGGATGGCCGAAGAAGACCCAGTTGCATTGGTTCCGGGATATCGGAGGAGGCTGGTACAGGATTTGGAGGAAGCAGGTGTGGAGGGCCTGGCACACGTGGCATCATCCACATGGGACGTGTGGGGCCGGATGTACGTTCAGCACGCCGCTCCCTCAACCGCCTGTCAATCTGAACAGAAAGAAGGATGAGAGCTTCAAGCGTTGCAGGGACTCCCACTCGGGCCAGTTCGTCCTTCAAGGATTCAGAAAGACCCATGCGGAACTGGTGACGCAGGGCAGCATCGTTCCAGTTGGTATCGGAACTCCACTGTCTGAATTCTGCCACATAGTCCTCTACTGCCCTGCGCCCCTGCTGTAGAGCACATAATGCCGCTTCAGCAGTAGCTGCTAATTGCGTGTCTTCATAAATGAGGTCCATGGCTTCGAAGAAGGTGCTAAGGCGGTTAAGACTTTCTTCCTTGCGCTCCAAGAGGCGGTGTGCCCAGGTTCGCCAGATAGTAATGAAATGACGAAACCCACCTTTGTGGTCTCCAGTGAAAAGGTTCTAGGTTGCAGAGCGAAAAAAAGTTCACAAGCATTACGAAAAGCTCTGTACTTGCTGCGATCACCGGAAAATCTTTCCGGGGTGGGAACTCTGGGTTCTGGTGGCAACATCACCACGGAGGGGGCAGCAGAGGTTCCAGAAGCTGTAGTTGCTGCTGCGGCCAAAGTCTGAACACGCCCCTCCAGACGGGCATAACCTTCTTGCAAGTTCCTTACAGCCGCGGTGAGGCCATCCAAATGGCGACATAAGTCCTCCATGGGAGACGCTCCCTGCGTGGGCTCGGACATGGCTGACCAGTACTGTCACGTACCTGGTTGTAGAGTCCAACGTGCAGGGAGCGGCCTCTCGTAAGCCTCTGACCCAGGAGTCCCTGATAGAGCAGACAGGGGAACCAGAGTCAAGAGGGGCACAAGCGCCTTGTGGTAGCTGGTGGCGGACCGGAAGAGGACGGAGACAGGTCCTGGCGGGGTCCTGGCAGGGAACCACAGAACACAGGAACGGTGCTGTAGCGCTTGCTGTGTAAGAGCCCAAGGATTGGTGTACACTGGATCAGATGGCAGATCAGAAAACCGGAACAGATCCGAAGGGGTTAATTCAGTCCAGACTGGTTTAATGCAGGCAGATAGCAGATAGCAGAACCAGGGGGTCAAGCAGAATCGGTGGTCAGGTCAAGCCGGGGTCAAGGGCAGGCTGCAGGCAGAGGTAGGTCACGGGAAGCCGGGTCAGATGAACAGAGATCAGGCAGGTTAGTAGGTGCAGGTTCTTTCCGGAAACGCTGTAGACTGGTCAGCAAGATGCACCAGGACCAGACAGCTTAAATGGCATTCCTTGGCGCCAAAACAGTGTCAGCGTGCGCGTGCGCACCCCCGCCGCGCACACGGCCGCGCGCATCGCGCACACTGACGCGCGCATGAGCGTGCAAATGGGCGCCAGCGCGCGTGCGTCGGGATTGGCTAGATCTTCCACCATGACAACGCCTAAAGGAAAAAGGGGAAAAACTGCACTGACTGAGAATGTGAAACAATGTGAGAGAGCAGCTACAAAAACAATGTGACAAATATAGAATGCAAAATGGTGAAAATATAAGTAGCGCTAAAAAATATTGGTCAGGAACAAATATAAATAGCACTCTAGAAGATGGTGAATCAACTAAGGTGAAAACAATATAAATGTCCACTGGTTGATGAGGGAAACATCAAAGAAAAACGAGAAAGTCCATTAATCATGGGTATGTTGGTGCGACATCAGCATGAACGGAACATTCTGTGCTTGAAATATGGGAGTAGATGAAATACTCTTACCAGCTGTCTTACCATGCCGATGACAATAGATCAAAAGCGCATGGGGTAGACTCCAATCTACTCGATGGTAGAAGACGCCCGACTGTGAACTTCACACGTGATGTCCGGAGGTGGACGTTGATCCTGAAGTGGAATCTCACCGTGGAACTCTGGGCTCGAGATGCGACGAATGGCAGACACGCCTGGAGATCTACTTGCTTCAAACCGGGGTTGGAAGTAAATTGGATATCCTCTGAGAGACCAGCACACTCATGGAGTGTGAAAAAAGGTTTTCAAGAACAGGGATGCCCCTGTTGAAGTCCACTAGGACGAAACGCGTCAGGCCAGGTACACTTACCTCCCATATTGCTTTTATCATTTTTTACTTCTAGTGATCACTTTTATGTCATTTGGTTTTTTTCAATAAAAACCTATCCCTCGTTTACCTGCACCATCGGAGCATGTTTTTTGTTTTCTTTACATGACCTGTTCTTGAAAACCTTTTTTCACACTCCATGAGTGTGCTGGTCTCTCAGAGGAGTCATACAGTCTGGCTTCATGATGCCCACACTTAAGATGGCCACGGTCTATTTCTAGATTATAAACTGATATTATATCTAAATGCTGTAACAACCTAACAAAACGGACCTTAGTTTACAGACTAACTTTACCAGAATACATTAAGCTTGTGTATTACAGGTTTTTTTTTAATTAAAAAGTGAAATTGTGGGTGGAACTCCCCTTTAACTTAAGAAACAAGTGTTGGACTTGAAGTGGCTAAATTTCCTGCATTTACATACATAAGTTTGATCTAAGAAGGAAGTTAGGTACAATGTTTAATGTTGTTACAAATTTGGCAGACTGCTCGGATTTTTTGATCTAAGAAGGAAGTTAGGTACAATGTTTAATGTTGTTACAAATTTGGCAGACTGCTCGGATTTTTTCTTTACACACACAGAAGTTTATCCCTTAGGCCCCATACACACGAGCGGACAGATTTGTTCAAATCTGTCCGTCCGACAGATTTGAACAAATCTGTCTGCTGGGATTTTGGTTTGCTCGCGTGTACACACGAGCAAACCAAAATCCAGCGGACCGTTTCCAGCGGACAGATTTGATCGTGTGTACGAGGCCTTTGATCTAAGAAGGAAGCTTTAGTTACAATGTTTCCTGCTAAGAACTTGGCAGACTGCCCAGATATTTTCTTTTGACAGCTGAAAGTCTCTCCACTTCACTCATCAGGGGGGTTGAATCAAGATTACGATTTTTTAACGATTAATTGTGAAGCTCTAGCACGGTATTTGCGCATCAATTTTTTAAACATGTTTTTTTGGGGGGAAATTCATAAAAAAAAACACTAAGGTTAACATGATTTTTTTTGGTATCCTAAGCGATGCTTTAAATTTTTGTTAGGTTACATGTTTAGAGTTACAGAGGAGGTCTAGTACTAGAATTATTGTTCTCTTCTCGCTCTAACGATCATGGCATATGTAACCTGTGCAAGGGCGGATCCAGAGTCTAGTCTCGGGGGGGGCACTGCCAGAAAATAAGGTGTCGCTTACAGAACTCAATTAGGTGTCCGATGTGTCCGCTGCAATGTTGCAGTACTGCTAAAAAATCAATGATCCCCGCCATTACTAGTAAAACATATTTAAATATGAATGCCATAAATCTATCCCATGGTTTGTAGACGATTGTCAGGGACTGCAGACGTGGTACAAGAGATGGTCAGAGACTGCAGACATGGTACAAGAGGTGGTCAGAGAATGCAGATATGGTACAAGAGATGGTCAGAGACTGCAGACGTGGTACAAGAGATGGTCAGAGACTGCAGACGTGGTACACGAGATGGTCAGAGACTGCAGACGTGGTACAAGAGATGGTGAGAGACTGCAGACGTGGTACAAGAGATGGTGAGAGACTGCAGACATGGGTACAGGAGATGGTGAGAGACTGCAGACGTGGTACAAGGGATTGTCAGAGACTGCAGGCATGGTACAAGGGATGGTCAGAGACTGCAGACGTGGTAGAGGAGATGGTCAGAGACTGCAGACGTGGCACAAGGAGATGGTCAGAGACTGCAGACATGGTACAAGAGATGGTCAGAGACTGCAGACATGGTACAAGAGATGGTCAGAGACTGCAGACATGGTACAAGAGATGGTCAGAGACTGCAGGCGTGGTACAAGACATGGTCAGAAACTGCAGACGTGGTACAAGGGATGGTCAGAGACTGCAGACGTGGTACAAGGGATGGTCAGAGACTGCAGACGTGGTACAGGAGATGGTGAGAGACTGCAGATGTGGTACAGGAGATGGTGAGAGACTGCAGACGTGGTACAGGAGATGGTGAGAGACTGCAGACGTGGTACAGGAGATGGTGAGAGACTGCAGACGTGGTACAAGGGATGGTCAGAGACTGAAGACATGGTACAAGAGATCATTGCAGCCTCACTGTGCATATGAACGCAGCCCCACCTTTGTATATCAATGCAGTCCCACTTTTGTATATCAATGCAACCCCACTTTTGCATATCAATGCATCCCCACTTTTGCATATCAATGCAATCCCACTTTTGTCTATCAATGCACCCCCGCTTTTGTCTATGAATGCAGCCACACTGTGCACGGCACTCACCATGGCATTGCCTCGATCACACACAGCAGGCATCTCCTCTCCCGACGTGTGTCATGGAACAAACAGGAGCTGAAGGTCTGTGTTCGGTAGGCCAGTGTGCTCTAGCAAGGTCCCCCCCTAGACAGGCTTGTGTGATAGACAAAACACTGATTGTCAGGAAAGGTCCCCCCGCTGGTGATTCTGCCTGTTATTTGGGCTGCAGTACTGGCCTCCACCAGCGGGGAGTTCTTGGCAGTATGGAGCACACAGCCCTTCCTGCGTTCAGGTGTGACCTGAATGCAATCAGCACGCCTCTATAATACCCGGCGTGTGTAATCACTCCTCGCCCTGGTATCTGTCTACTAACCTGATCCTGAGCCTGATATCTGACCCTGAGCCTGCTGTCCCCTTTCTTGACTTCTGATCTGATCCGACCTGACCTGATCCCTCTCCTGGACATTCCCTTCCTGCCCATTCCCTGCAGCTTCTTCTGTGATCTCCTGGTATATGACCTCGGCTTGGCTTTTGGTTTATGATTACGGCATTTCCCCTTCACTTATATATGCTTTGCTTTTATTTGTGCACTGTTTGTCTTCACCTGTTTTGTTCACCTTGTAAATAAACACCTTTTATTTCACTGCATACAGTGTTGGTCTCCTCTGTGTAGGCACACAGTACTGGTCTATTTAGAATCCCTGACACTGATTCAATCAGTGTTCCATCTCTATCTACTATCACACGAGCAGGTCTAGCACAGGCAGCACAGCCGAACACAGATCCAGCTCTCACACACAGCCAGAGATGCCCTGTGTCATACACGCAGGAGAAAGGGGAGTGCTGCAGTCAGCAACAGCTCAAAGCAGCCTAAGGACAGGCAGCCTACCAGCCCTGGTGATGAGAGAGAGAGAGAGTGACAGACTCGGCAGCAGCAGCTGCAGGCACCGCAAAGCAGTTTAAAAAAATGATTAAAAAAAAGTTATAAAAAAATAAAACAATATATAAAAAAAAAAAAAAAAAACATTTATTAAAAAAAGGGGGTTTGACACATGGGGCCCTGGGGACCTCTGAGCCCTTTAATAAAAATATATCTATATATAAAAAAAGAGAAAAAAATAAATAAAATATAAAAAAATTAAAAAAAATTATAAAAAAAGGAGGGTTGTCCTCCGGGGGCCCTGGGGACCTCTGTGCCCTTTAATAATAATACTAACAATAATAATAATAATAATTTATATATATATATATATATATATATATATATATATATATATATATATATACACATTTAATAAAAAAAGGGGGGTGGTCATCTGGGGCCCTGGGAATCTCTGGGCCCCTGGGGACCTCCAGACCCCTAAAAAAAAGGGGGATTGCCATACGGGACCCTGGCGGCCTCCGGGACCCTGGGGACCTCCGGACTTCTAAAAAAAAAAAAAAAAAAAAATAATATGTTAAAAAAAAAAAAAATTTTATAAAAAAATTTATAAAAAAAGAGGGGTTTGCCATCTGGGGCCCTGGTGGCCTCCGGGCCCCTGGGGACCTCCGGACCCCTAAAAAAAAAAAAAAAAAAAAAATTTTTTTTTTTTTTTTTTTTTTTTAAAGCCAATGTGACATGATTGCCTCGGGGGGGGCAATTTCCCCGTTGCCCCCCCCCTGGATCCGCCGTTGAACCTGTGTGTATCTGGCTCTGATACTAGCCAGTGCTCTGGCTCTGCCTGTGAATACAATTATCAATGTTGCTAACTATAGCTGGCAGCACTGATTGTTTTGGGAAAAACCTAACAGGCTGGTTGTACTCAAGTCGATTAATAGATTTACTTGTGTAAAACCAGCTAGCCCATACATAGATCGACTATGGCTGGTCTCTGCATAATTGGCGTAATTTCAATCCATGTATGTATCGCTTAATTACGCAGTCCCTAAACATCCTTCCACAAACCTTTTTACATTTTTCCTTCCCAGATTTCTTCATCCTCCTCTCCTGTACATACTCTCCACACTTCTCTCCTATACATAATGCCCACTGTCATACTCTCCACACTTCTCTCATGTACATACTGTTCACTGTCATACTCTCCACATTTCTCTCCTATACATAGTGCCCACTGTCATACCCTATACACTCCTCTCCTGTACATAGTGCCTGCTGTCATACACTTCTCTCCTGTACATAGTGCCCACTGTCGCACTCTCCACACTCCTCTTCTGTACATACTGCTCACTGTCATACCCTCCACACTCCTCTCCTATACATAGTGCCCACTGTCATACCCTCCACACTTCTCTCCTGTACATAGTGCCCACCATCATACCCTTCACACTCCTCTCCTGTACATACTGTTCACTACCATACCCTCCAAACTCCTCTCCATACTGCCCCATCATACCCTCCACACTTCTCTCTGGTACATACTGGCCTCTGTCATACCCTTCACACTCCTCTCCTGTACATAGTGCCTGCTGTCATACACTTCTCTCCTGTACATACTGCTCACTGTCATCACCTCCACACTTCTCTCTGGTACATAGTGCCTTTAAAATTATACTGAATACCCTCAATGTTAGCAGCTCTAGAGTGGGCACGCTTTTGTTAGTTCAACTAAAGGAAATCTCAGTTATCATATTTGTTCTGCCCCATTATTAGTACTCATTTAATTTTGTGATTACTACTGTGATGTATAGAGGAACATAGGGGATCTCAGCTACTCTAAATATAGCACTTGTAAAAAAAAGTGTCCCTGAAAATATTTTTTAAATGTTGGCAACTATGCACTTAGGCACTGCCCAAGGGCCACTGGGTCAATAGAGGGCCCCATGAGAGGCTCCTGGGATCCTGTGATATTAAAGCGGTAGAAAACTTTCCTGACATTACTACTTTTTAGAGGCCCTGGGGTAATGCCACAATGTACAGTACAAGTATGCACAGACTATTAGCATATTAGGGTACAGGGTACATTTTCAGACTGAGCCCTCCAGTGCTGCGCTGTGATCAATCAGGCGGGGCCCGGGCGCTTCCATCTTCACCCGGTCTTCCTTCTGGGTTCTGTGCCTTTGGTCACTTGCCTTGGCCTGGCTGCGTTGATGTCATTCTCACGCATGATGTTCTTAATATGGCCCTGGAGCAGCCAGACACCCGACAGTGAGAGGAGCTAACATATTAGATAGTGATAGGAGACAGAGCCACACATCCAACAGTGGCAAGAGGTGGAGCTATACAGCTGGCGATGACAGGATGCAGAGCCATACAGCTTAAAGTGACAAGAGCCACACAAAGCAGTGAAAGGAATCTGAGCCACACAGCTGACAGTGACATAAGTCACATAACTGTTAGGTACAGGAGGCAGAGCTATACAGTGGCAAGTGACAGGAGCTGCACAGAGGGCAATGACAGGTGCTGCTGCAGCCCATCAAACATCAGACATTTATGGGTGCAGTGCATCGCACACATTGCACCCATGAATGATACACCACTGGTGATACCACACACCACGATCCAGTCTCTGTATTGCTGCCGACATCTCCCCACCGGCTGCTTTGACATGCAGTGGGCGGGGTGATGTTGGCTGCAATTCAAAGACTGGATTGCGGTGTGTTGTACTCCATGCACCCCACACAAGCTGCAGGGCAGAGGAAACCAATGCCCTTGCTAGTGCGCCCCCGCTGAAGAAGCCAAGTCCCAGCACTGGGCTCCACATCCGGGACTTACATCAAATCCTGGGACAGTCCCAGTGAATTCAGGATGGTTGGGAGGTATGGGTTTTGTATGTAGCACTACCCCATTCAGGAGCCGCTGGTTGTTTTTGGGATCGGCATATTAAGTTACCCTCGGTGGCTTCTCTAGGGGTGATGGTAGTGAGTACAGGTAGTGAGCGAATGTCCAGTCAGCAATGGATTTTTCTAATGCTTTATTTCCAAGGCCCAACACAGCCAACATCAACATGAAGTAGGATAGGAAAGGTTGATGAAGCAGAAGGAGAACATTTGCAGTATCAGGTCCAGGATAATTAGGGAAAGCAAGCCTGCTTTCAACAATAGCACAGTCAGAGTGGGTGAAGCGCCTCTGGACAGACTCCTGTCACGAGCTTGGCAGCCGAAGTGCTGGAAGGAACAGACCTCTGCCACAGTCCTGGCTTGGGCCTCTGCCACAGGCCTAGTACTTGGATGAGTTAAATGGATTCTTGAGCGAATCCTCCCAGTAAATTCAATCAGGGTCACCGGTTGACAGTTTGAAGTGTACCTGTCAATCTCCCAGGCACCAGATCCCCGATGGTTCATTCAAGCCCTCTTGGATCACCTGCCTCCGGGCTCTCCTCAAGCCGATCCCCCAATGAATGGCATACAGCCTGGGATCCTTTTTAATGTAGCTGGGGACCCAGTAAGTCACTGGGGCCCCTTTCAGCATCCGCATGGAACTCTGCGTAGCATATGACCCCGGCCAGGTAGGCCATGTTGCCGGGGTCCGTTGGATGCGCACATCCTGAAAGTGGGTGCCGCACCTGGAATCCGCGAAGAACCAAAGAAAATGGCGTCCGCCATGGATATATCCTCCCCCAGCATGCCCCGCGAGGGAAAAACTCCTCCAATTGGCTGCTGGGGAAAAGCGGCTCTGTCAGAACCCCTCTAGTGCCACCTGCCACCCAGGGGTGAGAACATCACCCCTGGAGCGCAGACTGACCCACAGGACAGTTCTGAATGACAGCAGCTCAAATTTTACAAAAACAAACAAATCCAGGGCAGTGTTTTGTTTTTAAAATGAATCTGATTGGTTCTGAGGAGTTTTAGACACACAGCTTAGACCACAGTGAAAAGCTGCCATGAGATTTTATATAAGGAGCCAGACAAGCAGGAAGTGTGGAGATCAGAGCAGAATTACAGCAACTTCAAAGCAAAAACGAACAATAAGGACATGAAAACAGCACTGCATTAAGGTAAAGGAAGCTATTTAGCTAAAAAAAATAATTCATTTAGTGACCCTTTAACTTTAGCGTAGCGCCCATACTGAAAGTAGGGGAGGGGGCGCTACATGTATTATGCACTGCTTGTGACAAAGGACAGGGAATATTGCTGCCAAGTAATGGAGGGAGTAAACATGAGCAAGGCGAGGTCAGGACTGAGTAAGGAAACAAGGGGAGCAGGGTGGGAGGATCAGGAACAGGATCAGGAAGGAACAAGGCTCACAGGAAGTACACTGAAGCACTGAACATCAGTTAAGGGCGGGATTATTTGATTTCCAGCAGCCAGTGTCAGCCAGTGCAGTGCAGCCTAATTACTTGGATATGGTGGCTACTGGGAGACACCTGCTGGTGGGCACCGGAACTGCGCTCTTTGACTATGGGAGCAACAGTGACACCAGCAGGTGACCCAGGTACTAACACTGCCTGACACTGCTATCACTAACCTCTAAAAAATCTGGTTGCTTGGGTGTCCCACATAGAAACATATAAAAGTGATGGCAGAAAAAAGACCAAGTGGTCCATCGAGTCTGCCCATTTCTTTTTTTTTTAAATACTTTGTCAGAGTATAGATCTGTTTGTCCAAGCATTCTGATATAGAACACATGCATCAAGTGAAACTTGAACTCCTGGCAACTAACATTTTCAGGAGAAGCCTGCAATAGTAGGTTCCATATTTTCTCAGTGCAGGATTCATGTAAATACTCATTGTTCCGTTCTATTTACTTAATGTACAATTATGTATAATGGTCATGGTTGTTTCAGATGAATTATTTGGGTTAAAAGAATGAAAATTATTGATTTAAAAAAAAATCTTATTGTCTCAAAAGATTCTCAGCTATGTTAGAGTTAATCCATCATTTTTTTTTTCTTCAAGCCCTTTCCTGCTTGATAGGAGCTATTCTATTTGCTATGATGCTGCCATCATAAGACCAATGGAGGCTGATCTGCTCCTGGGAAAGGAGGAGAGGGAGCTGATGTAGAATCTACCCCCTCCCCCTCCCCTTCTTTCTGTCTCCTCCATTGCACATCCACAATAGCTGATGTTTCAGCTTCTGAACCAGTATCAGCTGTGAGCTCTTTATTAACAATCTCCTACAACACTATTACAAGCATGACCACTGTATCTGGGATTACATCACACAGTACATTGCAGGAATGAAAAAGCACATGAAATTGACAAACCTCTAAATGTGTAAAAATGGTGATTTTGCAAGGATTTCAACTAATCATTTTTAGTTATGTATACCAGGCAGAAGACGAGTGACCTAGAAGACGCATCAGTGTAGCCATTTTCCTTAATAATTTACTTTCCACACTGCCGAATCTTCCCTTCAGAAAGGTATGTACATTAAAATGACGTTTCCCTAAATGTAGTCATTGAATGAATTATGATTTGAAATCACCCTTTTAATTGTATATTTGTGTTTATGTTTACAGTCATGCTTAGTCACAGACCATCGGAGAATAACATTCATGATCTTATGTTACACATTCTACAATAAAATTGTATCAGTTACCTTTTTTAATGGGCTTCTTTGCGATTTTTGAAGCTGACAAAAGATTGTCAGTGATTATTGTTCAGCAAAATGTTAATAGATATATTGTATTACAAGCCACACCTATATTTTTTTTTTAATATGCTTCGTTATTTAGAAGCATCTGTTAGACCGTTTTCTTTTTCTACCTTTCTGTCTGTTTCTGTAGGGAATCATGTGACAACCTCTGTCTCACTCTCGCTGGTGGTGCGTTACCTACTCCATTTTTCAGTGGCCACTGTCCACAGTAGCTAAAAATCAATTAGGACAGGACCTTGTGTGTCAAACACCAGCCTGAGTGACATAAAAAGTTTCCGAGTCACCAGATTAACAAAACGAGAGGGTCAAAATGAGCAATAATACATTTTCTAGCTACAATTTGTTATTCTAGATGTATTAGAACTACAAACACCAGCATGCAGCACTGACAGCTGATTTGTTTTATAGAATTATTCCCCCCACCCCACAAAAATGGCCTTTATGAAAAATAATGTGCTATATATATAGATATATCATATAGATATATGTTTAAATCTATATATAGATATATCTATACATCCCTATATCTATAAAACAATGATGGTTCCTTTTATATGTTATTACAGTTATGTTAACTTACATGTTACATTCGTCTTATCTAAAATGTTTTGTTGTTTTAGAATAATGGGGACACTTTCCAAAATTTTAAGCACGTGTGTTTAGTTTGCATGTTGAAATTATATATGTAGTAATCTACAAAATTAGCACTGCCCACCTACCCCCCCCCCCCCCCGCAAATTAATTTAGGCCCCCTTATATAGCCGGCTTTGGTGCTTCCTGATAGTACGAAGGGCAGGTTAGTTTCTTCCTGACAACTGAATCTACCTATCGAGAAAATCTATAACGTGCAGAGGGCTTGAAATATCATTATCTTTGTTGAATGCAAGCTAAAAATAGTAAAAAAATACGTTTTTTATTTTCTTTTATACTGTCAATGCATGTTTTCCACTCCAGAAGAGGCAGAATATCTGCCCTGCTCATGTGCAATGCAGTATCTGGCACTAGTTGGCTCGCAGACAACCAACTGTGTAATGTATGAAACAAGTAACAGAAACTTTATTATTTCTCACATTCCCCTTTTGTGTAATCTGCACTCCACAAGACAGAATTATCTTGGCTACACCAATACAATGTACAGTAAAACCTTTGTTTGGGAGCGTTTTGCAAGACGGGCGACATGATTTAATCAATTTTGACTTGATATACAAGTGATGTCTTGATATACAAGTAGCGTCATGTCACAACTTAGTATTAAAGAGGAGAGAGACACTTCAAAGTGTAGCAATATGGTTACATTTAATGAGGGTACAACATTTGTCCATTCATATGGTTGATAATCAAAACAGGCAGTTTCTAAGTATGCAAGAATCCAAGGTAAAGCTGTCCACATAGACCATCCTCCTCACCGTCATCGACGATGTCCCTTCCACGCTGCGCTCCATGAGTGGTTCAATCGCTTTACTTCAGGGTAGGCTTCCCGGTCACTTTTGCTGACTGACAGCGGTGAGAGCCGGCGGTGTGGAGGATGGTCTATGTGGACAGCTTTACTCTGGATGCCTGCATAATTAGACATGCCACTTTTAATCATCAACCATGTGAGTTGCTAAATGTTGTACCTTTATTAAATGTAATCATATTGCTACACTTATGCCCTGTACACACGATCCGTCAATCCGAAGAAAACGGTCTGATGGATTTTTCCATCAGTTATCCGATGAAGCTGACTGATGGTCGTGCCTACACACCATCAGTTAAAAAAAAAAAGTTTGTGTCAGAACGCGGTGACATAAAACACAATGACGTGCTGAAAAAAATGAAGTTCAATGCTTCCAAGCATGCGTCGACTTGATTCTGAGCATGTGTGGATTTTTAACCGATGGACGTGCCTACAGACGATCGTTTTTTTTTCTATCGGTTAGGAATCCATCAGATAATTTTAAAACAAGTTCCATTTTTTTTTAACCGATGGATAAATAACCAATGGGGCCCACACATGACCGGTTTGGTCTGATGGAAATTTGCTTTGAAAGTGCTTTGGATTACAAGCATGTTACTGGAACAAATTATGCTCGCAATCCAAGGTTTTACTGTACTAGCTATGTGCTGGCTTCTTGCCACAGCCAACAAACCATTAGAATTTTGGAAATACGTAGTAGAAATTACTTTTTTGCATATACATTCTACCAGACATGGCATAAGACCTATTTTGGCTGCACAAAATGTTTGTGAGAAGTAGTAGGCATTGATTCTATTATACACTGTTGTAAATATTTTACAGGTCAAGAACCTATCTTGGATGCATGCAATTATTTTTTTTGGCTATCTGGCTACAACCCAAAGACAAGTAGCAGGTAGTTGTGTCTTTCATGCTGTTGGAATATATTCTACAGGCTAGAAGGACCCTAAGAACTTTCACATGCAGTGCATTTTACTGGCTGCCAGTATTGGTATTAGCTACCAAGTAGTCAACAGTGTAATATTTGGAAACAGGAGCAGAGAGTTGCTTTTACTCTTACTGCTAGAGCATGCACTACAGAACAAAAGTAGAATACGACTTGGCTTGTCTACATCCAATGCATTTTGGTGGCTACTTGGTTACATTTTACAGGGAGCGAACTGTGTAGGTTTTGGAACAGGGAGCCTCTCTTTTTTTTTCACACTGTCAGAGCTAATTCTACATGCCAGAAGGGATAGACTACCTAATTTGTCTGCAAGCAATGCATTGTCCTGGCTATTTGGCCACCGCCTACAAGCAGCTATATATATATATATATATATATATATATATATATATATATATATATATATATATATATATATATATCTGTTTTCAAACGGACAAATTTTATGCACCTCATTTGGGTTTGTCAGATTTGGCAGTAAATGGGTACTATGCTCGCCACCTTACTACAAATCCTCATTCCTTGTCTATTGGCCACTTTATACTAGAATATTCTTGTTAAAACTTTGTTTCTCACAAAGCCATAGCTAATAAATGAATGAGCCCATCCTTTACTATTGTGGCACCTAAAAAATCATTGGTTTACCAGATTGTTTCTTAAGAAAAAGTTATATATGGGAAAAGTAAGCGTACCCTAATGTGTAGTTCTACACTCACATTAAGTTTTGTCCCATCCTTAAAGTTACAACTATTTTACAAAGTATATGTGAACTTCTTGGCAACGTGTTTTAGAATGCACATATGTAAAAAAGGCACACAGAAAACTGTCTTTGTTCCAGTTCTGTATTTTTATTTTTTGTACTTTAATTTTTGTTTTTAACAATTTTTGTAACTGTAAACATATATGCACTTGTACACGTATGTACAACTGTTTAAGTTTAATAAACAAAAAAAAACAGAAATGTTCCTATTCACCAGGCCTCTTCCAGAGGATACTGGAATGGACTCCTTTGGCGGCACCATAGGGGAGGACATTAACTCTTGTAAGTATGAGTTTAATATGAATGATTCCTCCCTGAAAAACGATTTGAATATTTTATATTGATTTATATATTTCTTGCTTAGCCACCTCGACTACAAGTGAGTCCCATCACAAGAGAAAAACACTTGTGGCTCCGGATATTAACATCTCCTTGGATCAAAGCGAAGGCTCTCTGCATTCTGATGACTTCCTAGATGCACCTGATGACTTGGACATCAATATAGATGATATAGAGACACCAGATGAAACTGATTCTTTGGAGTATTTGGCTAATGGAAATGACTTGGAATGGGAAGGTAAATCCTGAACTATAAACTATGATATATTGCATGCAATAGTAATTTTTTTTTCCAAATAACTTTAGTAACTCGGGTAACTAACTTTTATAAATAGTTAAGTGTGGTGGAAGTTATAGAGTACTTTCAAGGCTGAAAAACCATCATCATAAGGCTGTTTAAAGTAGCGTAAAGTGACGTACATGTTAAAAGTACATTTTAAACCATGAATTAATATCTTTAGAGGACCTATTTATAGCAGAGATACACATTTATTCCACATTGTGGGCCAGATTCTCATATATTTGCGGCGGCGTAGCGTAAGCCATTTACACTACGCCGCCGCTGCGTACTAGAGCAAGTGCTTTATTCTCTAAGCACTTGCTCCGTAGTTTGCGTTGGCGTCTCGTAAATCGCCAAGCGTAAACCCACGCAATTCAAATGGGGTGGCTTGTATTTAAATTAAGCGCGCCCCCCCACGTCGCACGAACTGCGCATGCGCCGGCCGGGGAAAAAGCCCAGTGCGCATGCTCCAGCTCACGTCGGGAAGCGTCGTTGAAACCGACGTCAAAACGACGTGAGCGTCATTTACGCAAGTCCCTATTCGCGAATGAGTTAGTAAAACGACGTAAGCGACGGAAAAAGCCGACGCTGACCCGACGCCATACTTAACATGGCGTCCGACGGGACACGACAGCATCCGACGGGACCTCGTAAGGTTACTCCACATAGAAGCTGGGGTGGCTCAACGTGATTGGCACTGCGCTGACAAGCCATTCACCTCTGCAGCCAAGGGTTCGGATCCCGGTCTCGGCTACATGTGAATTGAGTTTGGTGGTCTCAGCCCGGCTCCCGGTGGGTGTGCTATGCAAGGTACGCCTGTGCTTAGTACGCCCACCCCCCCCCCCACAAAAAACCACCACACTTGCACGCACACTAAATTGGTTTAAAACACATGCACTTTGGCCATGCGGTCTCTTAAAATAAAGAGAGGCGAAGGACCTACGGGGTTGGCTGGGTGGGCTAGGCCCCCTCACTCCCTCATAGGGGGAGTCCCTCTGCCCCATTGGGGTCCCGTTGGGCCCCAGTTGGGCTCCCAAGAGGAGCAGGTAGGGCGGGGTGAGTGGGAGGCCCCCCTTCACACCCGCCATTGCCACCAGGGGCATGGAGAAGGATGGCGATTGCCTCCGGGGGGAGGGTCTGCCTACTCCCAACTCCTGCAGTCCGGCTCCTCTCTCTCGAGTTCACGCACAAAAAATACACTAAAAAAAAAAAAAAAAAGAAGCTGGGGTAACCTTACGAGTTCGTAAACGACGTACGCGACGACGGGGCGGCGTAAAAAGCGATCGAGAATCGGCGTACTACTTCATTTGCATATGCAAATGAAAAAAACAACGTAAAGGCCACCTAGTGGCCGGAGTTGTCATTACACCTACGATCCGAAAGTGTAATTGTATTACACTTGTCGGATGTAGAAGCGTATCTATGCAAAAGTGATGCTAAGCATCACTCGCATAGATACGAGACAAAAAAAAAGGCGATACGACGGGGTATCTGAGATACTCCGTCGTAACGCCTCTGAGAATCTGGCCCTGTGTCTTCATTTTATTAGTAATTCAAAAACAGCAGACCACAGTGTGGAGCCTGTGGTGTTCCACAGTGTTCTTTGCATAACTCACTCTTTGAATTATGAAGATACCCAGTCAGGCAGTCAAGGGGATGTGACTGGACTCTCCATACTTCTTTTTTTCATTTGTAATAAATTTGACTTTTCTTGGTTTTAAATTCTCCGCAAAAACAAACTGATAAACATTCCTGGCCTTACAAAGTAACAAAGCATGTGTTGGAAATCAAGGTATTTAGTAGGTGTGCTGAAAATGAATCGATGCAGCATCAATGCATGCGACCTGAAAAATCGATTTCCGGGTCTGACGTCATCCTGACTTGCCCCCCCCCCTCCCAGAGAGAGCGCTTTGATCACATAGCTGTTAACCCTTGGTGCCAAGCGTATGCCGCCTCGGCTTTAGGGGGATTATACCGGGATGACGCCTGCAGCTGTGTACACACCATCGGATGAAAATCTCCTCGGCCAGGAACGCGGTGACGCCGCCACGTCACCACTCCCGGAAGTTAAATACTTCCACGCATGCGTCAAATCCATTCGACGCATGCGCGGACATTTCTGTCCGCTGGTTAGTGTACTAACCAGCGGACATATCCGACGGACATGTCTCCGGCGGACAAATTTCAAAGCATGCTTTGAAATTTGTCCGCTGGGAAAATATGTCCTAGGATATGTCCTAGCCCATACACACGATCGGAGATGTCTGCTGAAACGGTCCGTCGGACCAGTTTTCAGCAGATAAATTCGATCGTGTGTATGCGGCCTCAGGCGGCGTACACGTACGAGAACCTCGACGGGCGGAACCACATCGTTCCGCCCGTCGAGGTTCTAGGCCGGCCGTCGAAATCGGCGACCCGCCCTTAGGGAATGGCACCAGCCATTCATCCAGGTGGGCCGTCGAGCAAATAGAGAGCCTGCTCTCTATTCGCTTGACGGGATTCCCGACGGGCGGGGCGAGCCAGGAGCGTACACACGGCCGAGGTTCTCGCTGGAATGCAGCTCCCAGCGAGGTTCTCGCTGGTTTCTAGCGAGAACCTCGGTCGTGTGTACGCCGCCTCAGTCATTGATCCTAAAGTCTCAGCTAGTATGCAGATTGGGGAAGCCAGAATGAAATCAAAACATCTAATGCTTATTCTGGCAAGACAACCCTGCTACTAGCATTTTCAGAAAAAGATGACAGCAATGGCAGCCTCTCTTCATTATGGGCTCCTTGAAATGATTCCTGCTGGATTAAAGTATCTGGGGGAAAAAGCTGATCTCCTGAATGCAGGAGGGTCATAGGTGTGCGCAAGGGGTGTGCCTGGGCACACCCTAATCACCCAAGTACATTGGCATTATCACTGTCTGCCGCGGGGAAAATGGGAAATATACTCTCTCTGATAATTCTGCATTAATTAAAGTGCTCCATAA